>UESW01004439.1:436239-663183 GCA_900491605.1 Calamus simplicifolius | reverse complement strand
GAAGAAGTTGAGTTCTCCCATCATGCTCATTTCGAATTCACCCTGCATTAACTTAGCAAATTCTTGACACAAAAGATTGTTAGTAGCACCGAATACAATATCATCAACATATATTTGTACTACTAATAAATCCTTGTCTTTTCTTTTCAAAAATAGTGTTTTATCAACATTTCCTCTTGTAAAATCATTTTCAATCAGAAATTTACTTAATCTTTCATACCAAGCTCTAGGTGCTTGTTTTAAACCATATAGTGCTTTGTGCAATTTAAAAACATGATTTGGAAATTCATGATCTTCAAAACCAGGTGGTTGTTCAACAAAAACTTCTCATTTATAAATCCATTTAAAAATGCACTTTTAACATCCATTTGAAATAAATTGATATGCATATGACATGCAAATGCGAGTAATAATCTAATTGCTTCTAATCTAGCTACAGGTGCAAAAGTTTCATCAAAATCAATTCCTTCTTCTTGATTATATCCTTTTGCGACTAATCTAGCTTTGTTTCTAATTACTATGCCATTTTCATCTAATTTATTTCTAAATACCCATTTTGATCCTATAACTGAATGATCTTTAGGTCTATCTACAAGGGTCCAGACATTATTTCTAGTAAATTGATTTAATTCCTCTTGCATAGCTAACATCCAATTATTATCTTTTTCAGCCTCTTCAATAGTTTTAGGTTCAATTTGAGATACAAATGCAAGATGATTATTGATGTTTCTCATTGATGATCTAGTTCTTACTCCTTGAGATGGATCACCTATAATTAATTCTTTTGGATGACCATAGGCATATCTCCAATCTCTAGGAAGATCTACATCATTATGATTTGCATCAACAACATCAACACTAGGAGAATCATCATCTTTAACTTCTTGTTCATGATCTGAAGATACATTTATATTCAATTTTTCAATGTCTCTTTCTAATATGTTTGTATCTTCCTCATCATCAATCTTTCCTGAACTCGATGCTAAAGATTCATCAAAAATTACATGAATAGATTCTTCTACAATTAAGTTTCTCTTGTTAAACACTCTATAGGCTTTACTAGATGTTGAATATCCTAAGAAAATGCCTTCATCAGATTTTGCATCAAATTTTCCTAGATTATCTTTACCATTATTATGAATGAAACATTTACAACCAAATGCATGAAAGTAACTTATGTTTGGTTTTCTATTGTTCCATAGTTCATAAGGAGTTTTCTTAATGATTGGCCTAATTAAAGCTCTATTAAGAATGTAACATGCCGTGTTTATAGCTTCCGCCCAAAAGTATTTTGGTAGGTTGCTTTCACATAGCATGGTACGGGCCATGTCTTCTAAAGTTCTATTTTTTCTTTCTACAACTCCATTTTGTTGTGGTGTTCTAGGTGCTGAAAAATTATGATGGATGCCATTTTCAATGCAAAAGTTTTCAAATAAATGATTTTCAAATTCAGTGCCATGATCACTTCTAAGAGACACTATGGTGTTGTTTTTCTCATTTGTGACCTTCTTGAAGAATTTCAAAAATAATGGAAAGGTCTCATCTTTATGAGCTAAAAATAATACCCAAGTGTATCTAGAATAATCATCTACAATCACAAGACCATATTTCTTTCCTCCTAGACTAGTGGTTCTAGTAGGTCCAAAAAGATCCATGTGAAGTAGTTCAAGTGGCCTAGAAGTGGAAACAATATTTTTAGTTTTGAAAGAGTTTCTAGTTTGTTTTCCAAATTGACATGCATCGCAAATTTTGTTATTTTCAAAATCTAGTTGTGGAAGACCTTTTACTAAATCCATTCTAATTAATTTTGAAATTAGGTGTGTGCTTGCATGACCTAATCTACGATGCCATAACCAACCAATCTCATTCATATTAGCATTATTAGCAACTAAGCAATGATTACTAGTAGACAAATTGTCTAAATCAATCAAGTATACATTGCCATTTCTATTTCCAGTAAAAACAATGCTATTATCAATGGGATTAGAAACAGTGCAGATAGAAGCTTCAAATGATACTTTAAAACCTTTATCACATAATTGACTAATACTAATTAGATTATGTTTTAAACCATTGACATATAAAACATTTTCAATATATGTGGAGGGAGTTATTTGAATTTTACCAAACCCCATGATTTGGCCTTTGCCATTGTCACCAAACGTAACAACTCCTCCTCTTTTGCTTTCAAGGGTGATGAATTGATCCTTGTCACCCGTCATGTGTCTTGAGCAGCCACTATCGAGATACCACTTTCGCTTTGCTCTTTTGGCCGCAAGACACTCCTGCAAAAATGATCAAGTCTTATATTTAGGTACCCAAGCCTTCTTGGGTCCTTCATGGTTAGTAGCATAAAGATTGTTCCTTTGGGAACCCATATTTTCTTTCCTTTACTACTTAAATTCTTGTTACTATTTCTTGCCTTACATTCATAGGATTTATGGCCTTTTTTGTTACAATAATGACATGTAACATCATCTTTATTTGGTTCTTTTCTGAAAAAGTTTTTGACAAACTTTTGTTTTATGTTAGGCCTATATCCTAATCCAGCCTTATCAAATATAGCTCTTTGATTACTCAATAATAAATTAAGTTTTTCAGAACTATTAGTAAATTTATCAACAATATTTTTATATTTATCAACTTCCTTCTTTAATTTATCATTTTCATTGGAGATTGATTCTCTTTCTTTTGTCAAATTATCATTTTCAGATTTCAGCATCTCAATCTCATGAGTAAGATTATCTTTTTCTTTAATGAGAATTGAATTATCATTTTTCAAAAATTTGTATTTCTTTTTCAAGGCTTTAAAATCATCAACTAGTTCATTAAAAGCTTCAAACAATTCATCAAATGTGAAATCATCACAAGGGTTTTCAGAACTTACCTCGTTGTCATCGTTTGCCATAAAGCAAATGTTTGCAACTTCTTTTTGTTCTTCCTCTGAAGAGGATTCATCGCTGTCACTCCAAGTTGCAACATACGCCTTCTTTTTCTTCTTGTAGGCTTTCTTTAGTTGAGGACAGTCATATCTAAAATGCCCTGGTTTCTTACACTCATAACAAATTAAGGGCTCCTTTTCTTTTTCTTTGTCCTTCTCTTTTCCTTTTCTCCTTCCATTTTTGTTCCAGATTTCTTCTTGTGGAAGGGTCTCCTTCTTTGCATGAATTTCTTAAATTTTCTTGCAAGGAGAGCTGTCTTGTCATCTTCCTCTTCTTCATCACTGCTGCTTATATCCTTTTCTGCAGCTTTGAGAGCGATTGTCTTCTTTTTCTTGACTTCCTCCTCTTGATGTTGTTTCATTGTTAGCTCATGAGTCATCAAGGATCCAAGTAGCTCTTCCAAAGGTAACACATTTAAGTCCTTTGCTTCTTGGATGGCAGTCACCTTCGCTTCCCACGATCTTGGAAGTGACCTAAGAATTTTACGCACAAGTTCAGAATTAGTATAGGTCTTACCTAGACTTTTCAAACCATTTACAATATCAGTGAATCTTGTGTACATGCATGTGATGGTTTCAGTTTGTTCCATGCTAAACAATTCATATTTATGCACTAAAATATTAATCTTTGATTCTTTAACTTGATTTGTACCCTCATGGGTAACCTCTAATCTATCCCAAATTTCTTTTGCGAAATACATGTAGAAATTCGATTAAATTCATTTGCATCTAGTGAACAATATAAAACATTCATAGCCTTGGCATTAGTTGTGCCAACTTTTTATCATGTTCATCCATTCCTTTTTGGCTTAGGAACCATGTTATCTACTCTAATTATGGGTGTGTGTGGACCATTAACTATGATACCCCATAAGTCATAGTCAAGTGCTTGAATAAAAATTTTCATCCTAGCTTTCCAATAACCATAATTAGTTCCATTAAACAAAGGAGGTCGATTAGTGGATTGACCTTCTAAGTAAGATGAACTAGCTTGAGCTGCCATTTGGATCTTTAGCTCTTGATCGTTAGACCAAATTCAAATGAGCACTGGCTCTGATACCAATTGTTGGCCCAGATGGCAACCCAAGAGGGGGGTGAATTGGGTTCTTAAAAATTTTAACCTTTTAAAACTATTGGCTTTGAAATAATTAAGTGCAGAATAAATTTTAATCACAAATGAAGAGATAGAGAGAGAGACAATTAAAGCACGCAAACACAAGAATTTTATAGTGGTTCGGTGTATCCAACACCTACGTCCACTCCCAAGTTCCACTTGGGTCCACACTATAATCAACTAGATTACAGCCGAGTTGTTTTACAAGATCACAACTCAAAACTTATTGTTTCCCAGGGATCACAACGAACCCAGCTGGTTTTTCGGGCTCACCAGCACAAAACCCTAACACAAGCTAATCTAGCTTGTCCCGAGGTATACTACCTCCACTAATTCAATCCCCCTGATTGAACTAGCAAAAATAAGAAAGAATAATGTTTACAATAAAACAGCTCCTTAAATGAGCAAATATTCAAAGTAAATAAACAAGTTTAGAAAAGCCTGATTTGAAGATTGGATTTGAGCTTTTCTTCTTTTCTTCTTTTTCTCTTCTCTTTTGAGATGTTGAATCAAGCCTCAGCTCCAATTCTTCACAGATGTTGCAGATGAGAAGTTGGAAAATCAAAAAACATGGCTTTTCTTCTTTTGGAAAATCCTCTGATTTTTCAAGTTGAACGCCTTGGATTTCTCTTTGAGCTTTTTGGAGTGGAAGAATTTGAACGTGGATCTTTTCTCTTGATTTCTTGCTCAAGACCTCTCGGATTTTTTCAATTGATTTCTCTATATTTTTTGTTTTTCCTCTCTTTGTTTTTTTTCAAACGAATGCTCTTCCCCCTTTTATAGATTCCGTTTAATCCATTTTTGGGTGTGAAACTAGCCGTTGGAATGTACCTGAAAGTTTTTCCATACATAAATATAGCCGTTAGGGTTAGGTAAAGAAAATATTACCGTTTGAGCTGATCTGGCAATTTAAAAATCCGTTCCTGATAGGTTGGAGTCGGCTCAACTTTTTAGGTGTCGGCTCCAAGTCATGTATCCAAAAATAGAAAGTTCTAAGCTCGTTGAGGAGTCGGCTCCGAAAAAGTAAAGTGTCGGCTCACCATGTTCAGGTGTCGGCTCAAAAGACTGTAAGTGTCGGCTCCAAGGTAGTCAAAAATCATGCGTTCTGTCCCCGTGTCGGAGTCGGCTCCAGACACTGTAAGTGTCGACTCTGAAACTCTGGGTGTCGGCTCCGAAACTCTGGGTGTCAGCTCCGGACCATATCAAAAATAAGAAAGACATTTGATTGGCCATGGGGTCGGCTCCTAGACTTTCTAGGTGTCGACTCCAGGCTCTGAATTTTGAAACTTACCTTTGGCACTTGATTCAAAACATTTCTTGATGCCTTTTGATTAAAAAATATTTTTAAGCCCTGAAACACATGTTAAATTTATTAGTAACACAATGAATATACTCAATTCCTTTATTAATCATCAAAATCAATAATTGGGTCAACAGAAGGCTCCAGCAGAAGAATCTTCCTCCTTGAGATGATTTTTCAGGAGTAATAGCCTTTTCTAGAGTTTTTTTTTTGGGCTTAGATTGCCTTCGAGAGCATACCTGGGGGGTTCTGAGACTTGTATTTGTACGCTACCGAGGAGGTGAGCCGTTACCTATTTTTTGGGTGCATTTTAGGAAGTTGGCATTCGATAAGGCCGAAATTCAATGGTTACGGGGATTGGCAGTTGATGAAGCTGACGAGCGCTTTATCGAGAATTTAGAATCTCGTTGATCATGATCAGGAAGATATGTAAAGGTGGTGCGGTCTGATAACGGTGGAGAATTCACAAGTAAGGAGTTTCTAAAATTTTGCACAGATGGAGGCATGAAAAGGTAATTTTCAGTGGTTAGAACTTCTCAACAAAATGGAGTGGCTGAGAATATGAACCGAACTCTCATGGAGAAAACTAGATGTATGAGATTGCAAGTAGGATTACCTAAAATGTTTTGGATGGACACAGTTGACACATCAGCCTATTTGGTGAACAAGTCTCCTTATGTCAAGCTTGATCGGAGATTACTAGAGGATGTGTGGTCTGGTAGATAGGTGAAGCTCAGCCATATCAGAGGTTTTGGATGTACATCATATGTACGTGCGGATGCTGGTCAGCGGACTAAGTTGGACGCCAAAGTCCAAAAAATGGTGTTCATTGGATATCAGCGAGGAGTCAAGGGATACAGGCTATGGGATCGCTTGGAGTAGAAGGTCACGATCAGCAGGGATGTAGTTTTTGATGAGAGTGCAGTCCTTAAAAGCAGGAGGTGGTGGAGGTTCAGCCGAAGGCTCAGTCGGATGCAGGTGGGCAGCAGGAGGCTCAGCAGGGCATAGCTGAGCAACCAACCTCTTATGATATTTTACCTTTAATAGGATCGTCAGGAGGACATGAGATTCAAGTGGAGCATACTCCAAATATGTCTTCACATGCGGGGACCAGCCAGATGCATGCTCATGGCAGAGATGAGCGAAGGAAGGAGTCACATCCTGGGATAGGCATCGACATTGCACTGTATAAGCCAAAGAGGGTCATTCGGCAACCGGAGCGATATCGGTTTGGCAAGACCATGTCATATGCATTGGTAGCTGTCAGTGGAGGACCAGTTACCTACTAGGAGGCAATGACAAGCTAGGATAGAGATAGGTGGGTCCAGGCTATGGCGGAAGAGATGCAATCCCTGCAGAAGAATCAGACTTGGCGGTTGGTGTCACTGTCAAGTGGAAAGAAGCCCATTGATTGCAAATGGGTATTTCAGTGCAAAGAAGAAGCCACAGAGAAGAAGGGGATCAGTTATAAGGCCAGGTTAGTGGCCAAAGGATTTTCTCAGAAAAAAGGTATTGACTATAATGAGGTATTCTTATAAGTAGTACGGCACACATCTATCAGGATATTGCTGAGCATTGTAGTAGTACAGAATTTAAAACTAGAGCAGATGGATGTCAGAATGGCCTTCCTTCATGGGGATTTGAAGGAGGAGATTTATATAGAGCAGCCAGAGGGGTTCATAGAACCGGGGTCAGAAAGAAAGGTATGTCGTTTGTAGAGATCCTTGTATAGTTTGAAGCAGTCGCCACGTCAGTGGTACCTGCAGTTTGATACTTTTGTAAGGAGCATCGGCATGTCTAAATATGAGTATGATCCTTGCGTTTATTTTCGGATTTTAGAAGATAATTCCAGATTATACTTGCTTTTGTATGTAGATGATATGTTAATTGCATGCAAAAGTAAAGCTATTGTAGATGATCTAAAGGCAATATTGTCAGCTGAGTTTGAAATGAAGGATTTAGGTCATGCTACATGGATTTTGGGATAAAAATTTTTAGGGACAAAGACAGAAGGTTGCTTCACTTATCTCAAGGGACTTATATCAGGAGGGTCTTGAAGAGATAAAGTATGGATGGTGCAAAGCCAGCCACATTACCATTGGCTGGTCATATTAAGCTCTCCAAGGCTATGTCACCGAGTTCTGAGACAGAGGCCGAGGAGATATCCAGAATACCTTGTACTTCAGGAGTAGGCAGCCTCATGTATGCTATGGTGTATTGTAGGCCTGACCTTGCATATGCTGTTAGCCAGGTTAGCAGATTCATGGCTTGTCCGGATAGAGCACATTGGAGAGCTCTAAAAGGGATCTTCAAATATCTTGTTGGCACAGTCAGTGTTGGTGTATGCTATGGGTATAATAGTATGGAGGATGGCACTAGACTGATCATGGAAGCTTAGGATCGAATAGCCGGTTTTGTTGATGCTGATTATGGAGATGATTAGGATACCAGAAGGTCGACAACAGGGTATGTCTTTATGTTGAATTGTGGTCCAATATCATGGAGGTTAAGTCTGTAGCCAGTGATGGCTTTATCTAATATAGAGTCAGAGTATATTGGTATTTCAGAGGCTGCAAAGGAAGCTATATGGCTGAAAGGTCTTACACTGGAGATGGGGGTAGCACAAGGGATGATCAGGGTATTTTTTGATAGCCAGAGTGCTTTATGTTTGGTCCAAAATCTAGTCTATCATGCTAGGACCAAACATATTGACATTAAATACCACAGGATCAGGAAGCTTGTGGAGGATGGTGAGTTGAAGCTTATGAAAGTGTTTACTAAAGATAACGCAGCGGATGCACTCACTAAGGTACTGTCTTGAGATAGCTTCTTCAAATGTGGAGCACTGATGGGATTGATGGACTAGGTGGAGCTTACTGTAACTTTGATGCACCAAGGTGGAGATTGTAAACTCAGGTGTGGCACATCCAAAGTACAGGAAAGTCACACAGGTTTGAGAGCTTAGGCTACATAAGTTCTCAGGTTCCTAAGTCATTTGGTTTGGCTTGTGACCCAAGAATAGAGAACATGTGAGTCATGGGTGTACATGGGATTGCATTTGAGTGCTTTCTTGTATGGATTAGAAGGAAGTTTTTTGCGAGAATATTTAATAACCTAATTGTAAGTTATGGGACTGGGTCCATGGGGATTGGGCTCAGGTTTTCTAGATTAGTCGCGCTCGGTTTTCTTGAAAGTTGCTGGGCGTGCGCTAGGCTTCTATATTTGTAGGGAGTTGGTTGTAGGCTGGTGCGGAGAAGTTTTATCATCCAAGATTGATGATTATTTAAGGCTCTCTCTGAATGTAACCAGATAGAATAGAAACAAAGGCATTCTTTTTTTTCTTCTATATCCATCTATTCTTCTTCTTCTTCTCTATCTTCCCTCACGTGCCTGATCTTGGCAGAAGCTGCGCAGCAGTTGGATCATAAGCTACAGGAATATGATGTTGGTCCATTACTCAGGTAGTTGACTAGGATTTTCTAACTTCATAGCTGGTGATCTAAACCAGCTAGTGAGTGAGCATATTATGATGCTCATGCTAGTCCAGTGCTAGCACAGTGTAACGACCCGGGCCCGCGGGTCCATTTCGTTACAAGAAAGCAAGACGGACAAGATCCACACCAACTTGGGCCACCACATCCTAAAAAAAAATTCAATTGGTGCATTGTCCTTCTTGCTTTACAATATATAAACCACTTAACCAACTCCTAATTTCCGATATGGGACTATTGGGAGGGTTATCACAATCTGCCCCTCTTACAAAGGCGACGTTCTCGTCGCGCCAAGGTCAATTGATCACAACCACCAGGCAGGCAGGCAGGATTCTAGAGGTGGCCCCCATAGGTTCATGAGGTGGCTCTCATCGATATAGCACTTTGCCCTGTGGTCCCCATAGGTTCAAGAGGTGGCTCCCATCGATGTAGCACTTTGCCCTATGTGGCACTTAGCTCCTGCACTTCCGACTGGTGCATGGCTCTGATACCATTTTGTAACGACCCGGGCCCACGGGTCCGTTTTGTTATAAGAAAGTAAGACGGACAAGGTCCACACCAACTAGGGCCACCACAGCCCAAAAAGGGATCCAATTGGTGCCTTGTCCTTCTTGCTTTACAATATATAAACCACTTAACCAACTCCTAATTTTCCGATATGGGACTATTGGGAGGGTTATCACACATAGTCATATGGAGATACCAGATTATCTCATATTCACATGTAATAGGCAGTATGCTATGGTGAATAACTGGCCTATTCTTTTTACCGGGATTCCATGGGACTAGGCCTCCTGAAATCATAAGATCTTATATTTTACATTATTGCTCATTTCATGCTGAGAATAAATATTGGTATATGTTTTGTGCAATGTGTACCTATAATTCACTTGTTCTAGGTCTTGATTTTCCTTGATGTCATGCCTTAGTTGTCAATATGTTATTAATATCAAGCATTCTATCCGTTGCCTATCACAGGGGTTCTTCAATGCATCAGTTCCAGTTCTGTTGAAGTAACATTCCTTACAAATTTGCCAGCAGCAAATTCTTGCAGGTAGTTGCCAGTATATAGCTTTTTCATTTTTCCATGATTTCCTGCCCACTGGAACATCGTCTTTTGGATTAGCTACTAGTCTTTTTTTAAATGAGCATGCCTATATTGGATTCATTTGCATGTATATATTCCTATAGCAAGAGATTATGATTGAGGGTTTGAGACTCTACCAATATGTTTGCACTGCAGCCTGGCTCATTTGATTTACTGGGTACTATAGTTTACAAGATTGATCAACAACGGTATCAGCGTCTTTTATAATGGCACCATCGAAGTTGTGGAGGCTGGAGGTTTCCTTAGCATAGAGTCTGTTTTCCTTGTTACTCTTGGTGTTGCCCTCATCGGCCTTTTCGGATTGTGGGCATATGGTCAAATGCAACAATTCTCAAAGGGTGAGTTTCTTCCAGTGAGTTCCTTCATATGCTATAAAACCTTGGCTTTTTGATCTCAGATTTTTTGAATAAAGAAATCATATACTATATTCTGCTCAAGAATAGATGTTAGCTGTGATTTCAGACAGAAAAATTCATTATGCAGTCTGGTATAATTGATACAAATTAATGCTACAAGTCACGAACATCTCTGCCAAATCGTTGTAATTGCTGTTTATTACTTGGTCATTAGTGGCTGAAGTCTGTGCTTTGTAAATTCTTTCTCTGGTCTTGCCATCTATCTGCTGTTTTGGTGTTGGGAGTAAATTATGTTTATGTGTGTGTGCGCCGTATTATGTTTGCATGTGTGTATGCATGCAGGGGCGGACCTAGGATTTTAGATTCGCCCGGGCTGTCATGGAAGAAACGGAATTAACTCTTATGATCATGGAAGCTCAGGGTTCGAGGTTGTGCCCTGAAAAAAAATTGGACAGCATCTCCCCTATATTTTATTGAACTCAAACCTATAAAACAAAATAAACACACTTCTATATTCATTTCATAACTCCACAACCAAGTCTCTATAATCTATAACAATCAGTACTCATGAAAACAAGATTAATCTGTTTGATCAGCCAATTTCAAGATTACAAATGCTTTAAACTCATTGTATACAATAATTGTATAAAGTATTAACTTAAAAACATATCAAAATTAACTATAAATTAAGAAGAACAACATGTGAGATCCATTATAAAAGATCTTCTAAACAAAATGCATATGATTTCCTTCTCAGTACTCTTGCTTCAATTCCTTGCCTCCACCCTCTTTATTCCCAATAAACTGATGCAAAACCTATTCAAAGTAGACAAATCACATTGTCCATAAAGTGGAGAAGTAAGACAAGAAATAAAGACATCTAGATAATTCACAATTGAAAATTTCATTATATAATATAATACTGAAAAGTTATAAAATACGCGAACTCACACTATTGAAGTTGTGCTCGACGATTCTTTTGAACATAAAATTCATCAATTACCACATCAGAGTCAATATCTTCAGCAAGCTCTCTCTCAATGTATATAATCATGGAATCTCTCAAAAAATCCTCTTCCATTTTATTACGAATAACAGTTTTAACTAGCTTCATAGCTGAAAATGCTCGCTCTGTAGTCGCTGTAGAAATAGGTAGAGTTAACAGGAGACGAATTAACCGATCGATCATATTGTAGTGTTGTGACTTGTTTGTCTCAACTAGTCGTTGACATAATTCAGAAATTGTGGACAAATTCCGAAACTTTTCATGATGAAGCACATCAAACTTATAATGTTTAAGCTGAAGTCGTAATAAGTGCATGTCTTGTCCAGTGAAATCACTCGGGTAAAATTTCGCAGCCACACTGCAAATTTGATCAATGTTAAACAATTTGAAGTTGTCTTTTGGATCCAAAGCAGAGCCTAATATTAAAAGTTCAACTGCATCATCATTGAATCTAGTGTTCAATTCTTCCAACTGAAAATCAATTGAAGCATTAAATACATCATTATGGTAATGATGTTGAACTGAGATAGGATCTTTTTGTTGAGAAGAACGACATGCTTGTTTATAATGAGTACTCATATCAGGCACATCAATGTCGTATTGTCTACAAACTGATCTAACATGATCAAGAATTATATCAAAGCCATCATCTCTCAAAGATTGTAACAATGATTTTGTAGTCGAGACTAGATCCATGGCATTTAAGATATCAACTGATTTGTGTTGCAAAGCCCGACAAAGCAAATCAGTAACTCCCATAAGCCTATGCATTAAGTGCAAGATAAATAAGAAATCAAAAGACTTCATCACCATTAGAGAACCTGCAGCTTCCCCACGTATAGAGTTGGAAGAACCTTCATCCATAATGCTTTCAAGTACATTAATTGTTGCACTATACATATCAATTAAGCTGCAAATAGAATCAAAGTGAGAGCTCCACCTGGTAGTTCCAGCTCTCTGCAAGTTGCCAATCTGATTAATTCCTCTACCAGTCTCACGTTCTCCACTAGCCACAGAACGAGCAATCTCAATGGCTTGAGCAGTTTTTAACTCTGCATGACGCTTAGAAGAAGCACTAACTAGATTGACAATAGTAGTTAGCTTTGAAAAGAAAAGCCAAATTGTATGTTCTTTCTCAGCAGCCCCAACTAGTGCTAGTTGCAATCGATGAGCAAAACAATGCACATAGTAGGCATATGGACAATCTCTAAGAAACAAGGCCTGCAAACCATTAAATGCACCACGCATGTTACTAGCACCATCATACCCCTGACCTCGCATATTCTGAATGTGCAAATTATATTTTGTAAGAACATCGGATATTTCTTGCTTAAGTGTTGACGCTGATGTATCTGTAACATTCACAATGTCAAAGAAACGCTCACATATCATACCATGAATATTAACAAATCGAAGCACAATAGCCATCTGTTCTTTATTTGATGCATCTTTTGCTTCATCAACTAGAATGCAAAACTTAGCATCTCCTACCTCATCACGAATTTTACTCCGCACTTTGGAAGCAAGAATGTGCAAAATATCTTTCTGAATTTTTGGTGAAGTATATGTTGCATTTTTTGGAGCTTTCTCCAAAACAATGTCTGCAATATTGACATTCAATCTTCCCATGAGTTTTAGCATCTCAATAAAATTACCCCTATTACTGGAGTTTAGTGATTCGTCATGCCCTCTTAATGCACAAGCTTGCAAGCTTAGCCAACGTACACTCTCAATCGTTGCTGTTAGGCGCAATCTGTTCTTACGTACCTCCTCTGAAGTTTGAGCATTTATGACTTTGTCAATATGTCGTTTAACACCCATTAAATCATCAATTGCCCTCACAGCATTATTGTGTACAGAAGTAGGGCCTCCAACATGTATCAAAAATGCACATTTCCCCCCTTCTTTAACTCTTTTCCAACTCCTAAACCCGTCTCCAGTAAATGCATGTTGTGGAGATGAATTCTTTTCAAAAAGAAAACATGGAAAACAAAATGCAGCATCTTTAGAGAAAGAGTACTCTAACCATGGAAATTCTTCAAACCAAGAGGATTGAAATCGACGACGTTGTTTTCCGGAAGCAGACGACGGATACTCATCCTTATGCAATTTGGGTTGATATGGTCCCAATTTTATATAAGCTCGTCTGATTTCATCACGGACATTATGAAGATGCTTCCATATTGGCATACGCAATCCTGGATCACGTTCAAGAGACTCACTAGCAATTCCAATGCTTTGAGAATTTTGAGGAGGTCCAAGAGGATTATTGCTAGTATTTGATTTGCTTGCAATCAATGGTGATGAAGGTGTATCACTTGTCACTCTTGATGTAGCATCACTTGGTTTAAAGAATGACAAAAGTGTCTTTCTTTTTTTTTCTTGACTTGCCATTTCAATGAAAAACCCAAGCAACCTATTACATGTATCATCCATAATTATAAAATTAAAATATAAAATTCTATAAATTGAGTAGGCAGTAACAAAAAAGAGGCCATTAAATACAATATGTGTGTGTGTGATTAGATTACAGTCACAATATATGTATTATTACAGATTTCTGCAGGCAATAACAAAGAAGCACCCATTTATAATCAAAAGCAATGTCATAGTCAATAGTCATGCTCTGCTCTGCTCTGCTATGTCACACACACATTGGAAATCACCATGTTCACAATTGCAGAAGCTTTTAAATTCACTCCGCTGTCATGGCTCTCAGTACAATAATCTTCAAATTTCTCATGCATATGTACATTCAAGACAGACAAGATTCCTTGCAATATAGTAATTTCATGATATGAAATTACCAAATTAAATAGTTGCACTTGGAGGAGGAGTTGACTGCAGTCTGCAGAGCATGCAATTGGTGGACCGGTGGTGCTGGACCTAGTGGCTGTGGTGTACTGGTGTTGTTCGTTCCTGCAGTGTAGGTGGTGGCTGCCGCCTGCGGTGGAGTAGAGTCTCTAAACGGGAGCACCAAACAGGAAAAGGAGCACCAACGGGAACAAGGAGCACCAAACAGATTTCTCGCTAGGTTAGAAATTAGGATTTTAGAATATTATTGGGCCTGAGTTTGGGGCCTTTGGGAATTGGGCTATTGGAATTAGAAGTAGTATTTTTTTTTGTTAAATTTCTACCCGGGCTACAGCCCAGTGTAGCCCAAGGGTAGTTCCGCCCGTGTCTACGAGAAATTAAAAGCAAAAATTCTTTGCTGAGAGACATGCAATCCAAGGTATTCTATACGGTGACCAAAAGATGATGGTTAATATTTGTGTTGAATAAAGAAATCATATACTATATTCTGCTCAAGAATGGATGTTAGCTGTGATTTCAGACAGAAAAATTCATTATGCAGTCTGGTATAATTGATACAAATTAATGCTACAAGTCACGAACATCTCTGCCAAATCGTTGTAATTGCTGTTTATTACTTGGTCATTAGTGGCTGAAGTCTGTGCTTTGTAAATTCTTTCTCTGGTCTTGCCATCTATCTGCTGTTTTGGTGTTGGGAGTAAATTATGTTTATGTGTGTGTGCGCCGTATTATGTTTGCATGTGTGTATGCATGCATGCATAACTTACAATCAGTGGATTAGTATCTTTGTCAAAGTATGTTGCCTTAGGACACCTGATTTCCACTAGGAATTTTAGAATCAGTGGGTCCATTGTTTTAGAGTAATGTCTGGGCTGAGACATCATTGCATCGTAATCTTTGGTGGATGTGCTATATCTTCGTCAAAATTAGGATCCTTATATTGTTTCTGGTGATTTTCATATCACCATAGTTGCTCTTTGGTGTTAACCTTATCTGAGCTGGTCGGAGTTGCCAGAAATTTGTTGTACGGTTCAAAATTTCCTGCAACAGACCTATGAAACCATTTTTTAGCATAACTCAGACTTGTGCTATCAACAACAAACTAAATCTGCTCGTAGGAAACAATTGTCAATTACAGTCTTGTTTGCTTGTTAATTACTATTAGTACACATCTTTTCTTCTCTTCAAAAAATTAATAATAGATTTAAGTATCTAGTTGTGAATATTGAGTTCTGGCTTATTTAGTGTGGTTGCATGGATTTTGCATATGATCAGATTATTCTTACCTGTGTGCGTTATCTTCTTAGAAAACCAAGAGAGCGCCTAAGGTGGAAGTAGGTACTCGAGCAGCTGATGCTGACATGGATGAATGGATGCAGGTGAGTATTAGCCATGGTGGTATCAAATGAATTTTCATTTTGGCAACCATCCTGTACTTCTCATTTTCATTCTGTTCGCATGCTTTTCAACACCTGCTACCCTTCTGACAAAGTATCGGGATCTGTGGTCCAAGTTTGCTGTTTGGCCCACACTCTTTGTTTTTGCCTGATCAGTAGATCCAGTGCATCTAGAGAGATGAAACATTTTCTTTCTTTCTTTGTATATTTGTTGTTCAGGGAACTGCATATGCTCGGTCACTTCAAACAAGTCAAAGAAAAAGTAGATTTCTATGTGCTTCAAGGTTGTGTCCATCGTATGATCCAGCTTTCTAGAGGAGGAAGATGAGGTAGATTCTGACGATATGATAGATTTTCAGTCTGGAGGTGAGAGACATGGATGTAAGAGCAGCAACAACATTCTTTTATTGACAGAACCTAGTGATGTGGCTGATCCAACACCGTGAAGGAAGGAAACTGACGGAACCCCCTTCGGCCTCAGCTCCCGACATCCACGGCATTGCTCTGATAATGAAGAAAGAGAATAAGAGGGAGAAAGGGTCACGTTATATGCGTGGGTTTCCCAAGGGCCACCTTTCGTCATTAATGTCCGATCGAGTTAATGGGTTGGAGCCTTTAATAGTACAGAAACGGTCAAAATGGCTTGAAGAGTATTTAATGGAATGAAGTGTCACGTTCCTCCTCTCGGCCTCAACTCTAGCTTGTCGAGGCCGACCTCTGAGGCCGACCCCCGAACCCAACCTCCGAGGCCGACCCCGATGGCCGACCCCTGAGGCTGACCTCCGAAGCACTTGTCTCATAAAGGCCAGCGTGCATACAATTGCTCTAAGGCATTTATTGCCTTATTCTCTCCCTATTTAAAGGAATTTATAGCTTCCACGTTGCTCTTCTCGGCCTTAACTCTCCGACACTTGAGGCCGACCTCCGAGCCAGACCACCGAACCCAACCTTCGAGGCCGACCCCCGAGGCCAAACCCCCGATGGCCGACCCCCGAGGCCGATCTCCAAGCCCGACCTCCGAAGCACTTATGGCCTGATAAAGGCCAGCGTGCATATATTGCTCTAAGACATTTATTGCCTTATTCTCTCCGGCATTTATGGCTGCCACGTTGCTCCTCTCGGCCTCAACTCTCGCTTGTCGAGGCCGACACTTGAGCCCGACCTTCGAGGCCAACCCTCGAGGCCAAACCCCCTTTTCCCAAACCCCAATTTTTCGACCCCCGAGGCCGATCTCTAAGCCCGACCTCCGAAGCACATGGCCTCATAAAGGCCAGCGTACATATAATTGCTCTAAGGAATTTATTGCCTTATTCTCTTCCTATTTAAAGGCATTTATGGCTGCCACGTTGCTCCTCTCGGCCTCAACTCTAGCTTGGCCTCGGTCCTGCAGCTGCCAAGCTCTCTCCGGCCATTAACAGTGCCATGCAAGTGAAAAGAGTCTTGTAACAGTGCCATGCAAGTATTCACCCTCGGCCTTTTATGAAGCTCATCCAAGGGCATGAATAGGGCCACACAAACACTCTATAATCAACACTCTATGAGGGACAGTTGGCTTCAACTCAACATCATCTTCCCCTTAATGGCTGTACCTTGGGCCACACGACTAACTTTATCATCCATCACTGTCTGCGCAGGACAACCAAAAAGGTGACGTAGGGGACACGTCTGACAAGCGCCGTAATGATCGGCCACGCCCTGCAGCCACCAACTCTGACAGGACACGGCTTGCAGCGTGACACGTCACATGGAGGTAAGCTCCACTATAAAACCATCAATTAATGCTCTGACAAGTGATCACGCCCCAAGCCCATGGATTCCAGGCATCTATAAAAAGGGTAAGATGGACCTCGACCAGGTAACACACTCATAACACTCCTAAACGCTCACAGAGAGAGCTCCTCTATGAGTCTCTCTCTCTCTCTTTCTCTTTCGAGCTTCCTCAAGCTCACGACCATTGCCCAGAGCACTGACTTGAGCACCGAAGGGTCCCCGCTGGAATCTCCGGCCCCCGGGACTTGTTTGGAGGCCCGCAGGCATGAGGAGCTCGCTAGAGGAGGCGACCGGATGCTTGCGGACGCTCGAGGGCAGTGATCTGGCATCAACAGATTGGCGCGCCAGGAAGGGGAGGGTCAGCGATGCTGGTTTGCAGATCCTCATCCCTTTTTCATCAAAATGATGGATCGTGAAGAGGGTGATGATAAGAATCCAAGAAGCTTTCACCAGTAACGCTGGGGGACACCCTCAATAAACTGAGCAAGAAGATGCTAGTTCTCTGTTCCACCATCAACACCAGTTCATGCCATTCAAGCAAATCACTGGGCCACCCTCACCCTAAAGATTCAAGCATTAACGACAGTTGTTCAAAGGCTATGGGAGCGATATTCCATGGCCGCGTGGCAACAAGCTCAGGAGCAAGAGCAATCTCAAACTCAAGCTCAACGGCAATTTAAGGCTCAAGCTCGTTAGCTAGCAAGAGCGCCACTCCTTGCCACCCAAATCCTAACTCCTAGTCACCTCAAGTATTTATGGGCATTTTAATCTCTTATGGTAGTAAGCCGAGAGGTATTGTTGAAATTAATGAAAGAAGGAAGATGAGGGCAAAAGGCTTTGACTGTGGACTTCAACTTTCCTTTCTCTCCTTCTCTCTGTTGCACCCAAAAGCCAAACTAAGCCCAGGACCTTTTATGGATTTCGTTCTAGCTGCTCTCAAGCTTCAGCACCGAGGGCAATCAATCTCTTCAAAGAAAGAGCTAGGCAAAGGGTCATCCCAGCAACTCCATCAGCCTTTTTACTCTCGGCAACGCCCTTGATGGACTCTCCAGCCATTCGTCTTCAACGACCGCCAACTATCGAGGCTTTCCTCAACGGCCTCCAGCTTTGTCCCGATTTCTAGCTTCTTCCCGACCACAGACACCTCGTCTTGGCCTCCAATGCGAGGAAAGGCCCAAGTAAGGGAAACAACACCTCCAATCCAACTAACATGATTTCCTGGGGGCCAGACCACCAGCAGGCAGAAGTGCTCAAATCCGCAAGAGGAAAACATGGGTCTTACAAGAGCTAGGTACGCTGCACCTAAGACAGTTTTCTTTCATTGATACTTAAAAATGTCATGCAGGGAAGACCAACCTCGTGTTGGCGTCTCAAAAGACCAATGTACCATTGGCACCGAAGACCGGTGTACCACCGGATCTAAAAAGCCCGACTCCGGTCGGCACTCAAAGCCCGATGTACCATCGGCACTAAAGCCCAAGGCCAGCTCGGCACAAAAGGCACCTGACGACTCTCAACTCTCAGGTCATCCTTCGGGGTTAAAAAGGCACCTGACGACTCTCAACTCTCAGGTCACCCTTCGGGGTTAAAAAGGCACCTGACGACTCTCAACTCTCAGGTCACCCTATGGGGTTAAAGGCTCCCAAGCATGGTCCCATCCCAGCGACTCTCGGGTCATCCTCCGGGGTTCAAAAGGCTCTCGATGGTCCTGTCATCAAAAGGTCCCCCCCCGGGCAGGCCGCGAAACCCCCACAGCGGTTCAAGACCTATGATTCTAGCGACCTCGAGTCACTCCTCGGGCCGGCCACGAAACCCCCGAGGCGGTTCTAGAGTAGCTCGACGGTATGGCAGCTAATGGATACCACTCGGCCTGGCTAGCATATGCCCCGAGTCAGTTCAAATCTCTAACAGCCCATACCCGTTCGAGTCACCTCCCATACCAGCACACGGATACTCGAGGCAATTTTATTTTAGCCCCCGCGGCTCTATTCCCACTTCGGTAATTTTGCGGCTCTATTCCTGCTTCGGTAATTTTATTTCAGCCACAATGGCTTATCCATGCCTCCGCAGCATTATTACAGACTCAACGGCTCCCTCTCTCAGGAGCATCATTGCGACTTCAATGGCTCAAAAGTTAAAGACTCCAAAGTCAGGTGGGGATCAGCCACTTGGGAGGTGATGCCCCTTTTGCCTTGCTGAGTGGGCCCGCTTCGTCTTAGAGGCGAGGGGGCATCTGATGTGGCTGATCCAATGCCGTGAAGGAAGGAAACTGACGGAGCCCCCTTCGGCCTCAGCTCCCGACATCCATCCACGGCATTGCTCTGATAATGAAGAAAGAGAATAAGAAGGAGAAAGGGTCACGTTATATGCGTGGGTTTCCCAAGGGCCACCTTTCGTCATTAATGTCCAGTCGAGTCAATGGGCTGGAGCCTTTAATAGTGCAGAAATGGTCATAATGGCTTGAAGAGCATTAATGGAATGAAGTACCACATTACTCCTCTTGGCCTCAACTCTCGCTTATCGAAGCCGACCCCCAAGGCCGACCCTCGAACCCAACCTTCGAGGCCGACCCCCGAGGCCAAACCCCCGATGGCCGACCCCGAGGCTGACCTCCAAGCCCGACCTCTGAAGCACTTGCCTCATAAAGGCTAGCGTGCATACAATTGCTCTAAGGCATTTATTGCCTTATTCTCTCCCTATTTAAAGGCATTTATGGCTGCCACGTTGCTCCTCTCGGCCTTAACTCTCACTTGTCGAGGCCGACACCCGAGGCCGACCTCCGAGCCCGACCACCGAACCCAACCTTCGAGGCCGACCCCAATGGCGGACCCCCGATGGCCGACCCCAAGGCCGACCCCCGAGGCCAAACCCCCGATGGCCGACCCCCGAAGCAGGCCGATCTCCCAGCCCGACCTCCGAAGCACTTATGGCCTCATAAAGGCCAACGTGCATATAATTGTTCTAAGGCATTTATTGCCTTATTCTCTCCCTATTTAAAGGCATTTATGGCTACCAGGTTGCTCCTCTCGGCCTCAACTCTCGCTTGTCAAGGCCACACCCGAGGCCGACCTTCGAGCCCGACCACCGAATCCAACCTTCGAAGCCGACCCCCGAGGCCGATCTCCAAGCCCGACCTCCGAAGCACTTATGGCCTCATAAAGGCCAGCGTGCATATAATTCTCTAAGGCATTTATTGCCTTATTCTCTCCTCTCGGGTTCAACTCTCGCTTGGCCTCGGTCCTGCAGCTGCCAAGCTCCCTCCGGCCGTTAACAGTGCCATGCAAGTGAACAGAGCCTTGTACGTGAACAGTGCCATGCAAGTATTCAGCTGTTAACAGTGCCATGCAAGTGAACAAAGCCTTGTACGTGAACAGTGCCATGCAAGTATTCACCTTCGGCCTTTTCTAAAGCTCATCCAAGGGCATGAACAGGGTCACACAAGCACTCTATAATCAACACTCTACGAGGGACAGTTGGCTTCAACTCAACATCATTTTCCCCTTAACGTTGTACCTTGGGCCATACGACTAACTTTATCACCCATCACTGTCTGATGTAGGGGATACGTCTGACAAGCACCGTAACGATCGGCCATGCCCTGCAGCCACCAACTCTAACAGGACACGGGTTGCAGCATGACACGTCACATGGAGGTAAGCTCCACTGTACTGCCATCAATTAATGCTTTGACAAGTGATCACGCCCCAAGCCTACGGATTTCAGGCATCTATAAAAAGGGTAAGAGGGACCTCAACCAGGTAACACACTCATAACACTCCTAAACACTCATAGAGAGAGCTCCTCTCTGAGTCTCCCTCTTTCTCTTTCGAGCTTCCTCAAGCTCACGGTCGTTGCTCATAGCACTGACTTGAGCGTCGGAGGGTCCCCGCCGGAATCTCCGGCCTCGGGACTTGTTTGCAGGCCCGCAGGTGCGAGGAGCTCGCTGGAGGAGGCGACCGAACGCTTGCGGACGCTCGAGGGCGATGATCTGGCGTCAACACCTAGTATGTTTATTCTTCAACTGAATTTGTTCTGTGCTAGATATATATATATATATAGAAAAATTCAATTTTGGTGAAAACTACAATTTATGTGCTATGTATTCTGACTAGTAAAATGAAATAACATAACTTCCTTCCTTCAGCACTGCATAAGTTACAGAAGCTATCCCCCCTTTTTTCCCCTATTTTACTTGGCAGGAAGATATTGAAGAGTCAAATTAGTAAAAGATTATCTTCCACATAGAATTTATGGAGTCGGGAAAGAAGCGATGAAGAAAGAAAACATGTTTATGTTTAACCTTGGAAGATGGGTAAGAGCCTGTAGCATCTTTTTCATGGCTCACTCACTTGGAAATTTGGTGTCAGAAGCTAGCTATAAGTTGTTGAGTCATGGTTACTGACTTAGAAATTCCTTACTTGTGACAAGTTTGTCCATAAAGCTTGCATCATCCAACATAATGAATTGGATAAAGTTTCCTTCTGGAGAAAATTACAACGAAACCAGCTTAACAGATGGTACTTTGTGATGGCTGAGCGCGTTGTTGGGAGGCACTGTTGTTGCCTGTGTCTCCAGTATGCCATCAATGCCCAAAGCTGTGTTTAACTTCGTCAAACGAATGAACATTGGACCTAATCCACTCCAAATCTCTGCAGTTCTATTCTTGATGGGTGCTTGGTCCTGACGAGTGACTTCAGATGTGAAGATTGTGTTGGATAATGGGCCAAAATAGACCCTAAATACCCTAATGGGCCTTGAAAGCTCATTACCGCCTTATGTGTGTGAATGAGAAATTGCGGGGACATTTAGTCCCATATCGGAAAAATCAAGAAAGGAAGGTTCACTTATATGGAAACCACTTCCTTGAAGCTTAAGTTCCTTAGGCTCACCACAAGTGGAGAGCTTGAAGGTGATGCTACGCATCACCCTCGCGCACGCGCGTGTGCGAAGGGTGCAATGGGCGCTTTGTAGGCTGACATCCGTCAGTTGACTAGTCAAGTTGACTAGTCAACAGGATGGTTGGTTGATCAGTCAACATGACGGTTATGATAAGGTGTCCGTTCGATCGTATGGTTGTGATAGGCATCCGCCTATCTGATAACATGATCATCAGATCATGATGATGAAAAGGCTTATCAGGATAAGGATAGACTTATCTGATCGGCTGATCTTCAATCACAGCCATGAAAAGGCTTATCCGATCACCTGATCTGAAGATCACGATGTCTAAAGGGCATATCAAGGGTGATAATCCCTTAACCCTCACATCCTTTGATAATAGAATTTAAATTTAATTAAATTCGTAGGATTGCTTCCAAGGGGCACCTAAAAACATATAAATAGGACCCTAGACCCTCTCATTTCAGGAATCCTAAGCCATTCCGAATTGACCCTCTCATTTCAGGAATCCTAAGCCATTCCGAATTGAGTTCAATTTGAATCAATTCTAGTCTTCTTCTCTCTTAGGCATTTGCATACTTTCCTAAGGATAGTATAGCAATAGTGCATTGAAAAGAGAGTAGCATTCTTGGTTCGAAAGTTTTGGTGAATTGTAGTGCTGCTTTCATCAAAAGGAGACTGTTGTATCCTGGAGACAATCGTCATACTGACCGTAAGCACCATTGCGGGACGAAATTGTCTTAAGGATATAGAGTGAAACTCTAGCCTCAGTCTGATTCATTTGGTAGCCACCATCTGCGAACATACCCACCTATAGATTGCTCATCTCCATGCATTGAGAATGGTGATCACTTTTTGGTATCCTTTGAGAACAATGTCATCGACAAGGCTCCTCCAGAAGCCAGAGTTACGAGTGCTGGCTTCTTGCTCGTACAAGGATAAACTAAAGTTTGGAGATGTCATCAACTCAAATTTATCCACTGAAGTAGGTGTGTCAAACTGGTGCGACTAATGAGTCATATAAAAGGGAAGATAATTTAAACTATTGAAGTGGCAGGGGAAAACATGGTTGTGTTTCAAGAAAAAAATGATCTCGAATATCTAAAAACTGGTGAGATGGGCATGTTTGGTTGGAAGAAATTACTTTGAAGCTCAGGCATCCAGGTCCCTCACTCAAATCAATACAATATCAAGACTTCAGCAGCTTGAATTTGGTCCCCACTTCTGCCATGGTTGAGCTTCTGTTGAAGTCTTGCATCAGCCTAGCCCACTTCTGACAACCTCAAGCTCAGGAAACTGCATTATGCCTCAGGCGTTGCCCCTCTGGAAATGAACGAAGGTTGATGTACAAATTTTGATCATATTATAATATTTATGTGGAGATTGATTTCGATGATAACATGTGCAATTTTTGTTAAGGGATGGGAAAGGACCAGAATGTCTTATGACAAACTTTTTATTGTTGTACAACTAAGTTGGCCACTTGCTTTATGATGCATTGACGCCTTTCAAATGGTCCTATAAGGAGGTATCAAAATTACCCTTCAACAAAAAAAAAAAATTGATCCATTTAATTTTTTTCATTAAAAAATAATTACTTGAAACCTTTATTCCAAGGATATTATAGTTAAATCAATATTTTTTATATAAATTTTTTTAAATATAGAAAATATTACCAAAGCCCTTGGATCTTAAAAAGAAAATTCTGATAAAATATTTTTTAAAAAAGTCAAACCATGCCAACCTCGAAGCCGAGAATGATATAGCCTTTTTTTAGACTCTGTTAGCGATTGATTCTGAATAGCGTACCGAGAGAAGGATCGGACATTCATCGATTCGATCCATAGGAAAATTTTGAAAAAAATATATATATGGTCAACGTTCATTACGATCTCAAGGGTGAGATTTGTTGTTGGAAACTGCAAAGAGAGCCTGGTAAAAGAGATTTGCTGTTGTTTTCTCCAGGAGTTAAGTAGTGAGGTGGTAAACCAGTGTTTTTGACCGACCGATTCAAAATCGAAATTTGAATCTAATTTTATTATTAAAGTTAATTTTTATATAATTAAATAAAAATTAAAAAAAATTATCAAAGCGATCAAATTTTAATTGGTTCAATCTGATTTTCTCGCAAGAACCGAGTCCGACCGCGGTAGATTCTCTTTCTCACGGGCACCAACGAGGATAGGCTCCAGTTGCTACTTGACTTGTTAAACAAGGACGGATTCCAGTTATCATCAAAGAAACGCGTCCCCGTCACACACCAGTTTGACCGTCCTTCTGACTACGAATCCATCTACCCAGGCCAGAATGTTTTGTTGACTGGCCCAACTGAAGCCATGTTCGCCTACGATAGCTTCACCATCGATGTGGACCTCAAGGATAAGGATGCTGGTTTGGATCCGGATCCGGATCCGGATCCGGACGACGAAATCAGCCGCAGGCAAATCGGGTGGAATGTTTACTGCATTACTAAGGCGCCTTATGACGAGTTCATATCCAACAAGATTGACTGTGTTCCATCATTGGGCGTGGATCGCGCCTCCTAAGTGTCACCAAGGCATCGTATCTCGAATGGCGAACAATCTGAGGACAGCTAGGCGAAGCCTTCACTCACGAACCTCTGCATGGCACTGTAGTGGGCGGGACATTCAAAACCCACGCATAAGACTGTCCCACCCGCCCCTACGATCTTTTCATGCCTCCGTAATCTTCTATGCCTTCTTTGCCTCCTGAGTCTCGAGTTCTTTCCTCTATCTCTTTGATCCTCAGGTCAGTCTCCTTCACTTTTCTTGCTCTTTTCCTCCATGGATTCTGACCCCCGTAGGAAAGGTAAGGCCCCCATGGTTGAGCACTCTAGGAAGGAGATCCTCCAAGTGCGGCATCGGGCTCCTGGTGGCGTATCTATCCATAACCGCCCAGCGATCACAATCCAAACATCGCCTAGGGTACCTCCTCCACCCTCTATGGTCTCTCCTCTGCCCTCTAGGGTTTCTTCTTTGCCATCTAGTCATCGAGTGTCTCCTTCGGTTACCCTCTCTGCATCTGCAAGTTCAGAGGGGATAGCTTGTACCATGTGTTGGGGAGATTGTTGAGAAATTGTTGCCCCAATCTTATTGATTTTGATGATTACCAAAACCATGAGTATATTAAAAGATGCAATGAATTTATTTACATGAGCAATGAATTTATTTATCATAATCAATGAGTATGTTAAGTATGACTTTAATCAATTGGAAAGTAGCTTCAAGCTCCATGTTTAAGCTTTCAAAAAGAAATTTTTATACTTCATATTTCAATCATTGAGTTTTTGGAACATATCTTGAATTGGTTCTTAATGTCAAATTTATTAAATTCAAGTCAAAAATTGATTTAAAATTAATCTGGAACGAATTTCAAAGTCAATCAGAAAATTCTTTGATTTTTGATACGTTCCGGAGCTGACTCTAGAGTTTCAGAGTTGACTCCACTCAGTATACAGAGATGTCTATTTTTCTCGAGTCGACCTCTGTGATTTCAAGAGTCGACCCCCAATATTGTCGAGCCGACTCCATGACTGTGGGAGTCGACTCCGCTCAGACTCCAGAGAGTTATTTTTCTGAGCACTTCTCGAGTCGACCCCTTGCTTTTCATGAGTCGACCCCCGACTGTCAGGAGTCGACACCTTATTTTTGTTGAGTCGACCCCTTAACTTTCTGAATGTTTCTATTTTTGGCATCGCGTCTTCGAGCCGACTCGCCTAAAGTTGGAGCCGACTCCAACAAATCTGGGCGTGATTTTTTCTGAATGCCAACTCAGTGCCAACGGTAAGATTTTTTAATAACGGCTAGATTTCTTTGTTTCTAACGACTATATTTTTGCAGAGTCTATAAATAGAGAGGCCGTTTTTAAATCAAAAGACAGATATACAAATCAAGAGAGAAAAAGAAAAATCTTTCAGAAAAAGAGGAAAAACAGAGCGTCATTTGAAAAAATCCGAGATTCAAAAATAGAGTGAAAGAGAAGGAGTGAAATCAAAGGAGACTTCATCTGTGTTCAAGTTCATCAATCCAAGAAAGTTTTAGAAGAAAATCCAAGAGCCATTCAAGATCAAATCAAGAGATTTTCTACATTCAAAGAAAGGGAGAGAAAGCTCAAATCAACTCCAATATTCAATCCGTGAAGAATCTGAGCTGAGGCCCGATTCCACACTTCAAAGGAGTTGAGGAAAAGAAGAAAAGAAGAAAAGCCTACACTCAAATCGAATCTAAACAGGCCCTTCTAAACCTTGCTTTTATTTTGAAATATCTGCTCAAAAGGAGCTGTTTTGTATTAAACTCATATTTTATCTTGTGGTTTACTAATTCAATCAGGATTGAATTAGTGGAGGTAGTTTACCTCGGCACAAGCTAAGGATAGCTTGTGTGTTGGGTTTTGTGCTGGTGAGCCCATGTAAAACCGGCTGGGTTCGTTGTGATCCCGGGAAAACAACAAGTTTGGGTTGTGAGCTTGTAAAACAACTCGACTGTAATCGAGGAGATTATAGTGTGGACCCAAGTGAGCTTGGGAGTGGACGTAGGTGTTGGATACACCGAACCACTATAAAATCTTTGTGTTTGTCGTGCTTATTTATCTCTCTCTCTTGCTATCGTGCTTTAACTTGAATTAATTGTTTATCCTCTCATCAATAGTTTAAATTGTTTTAAAAGGCTTAATTTTTAAAGAACCCAATTCACCCCCCCCCTCTTGGGTTGCCATCTGGGCCAACAATTGGTATCAGAGCTTGTGCTCATTTGTTTTTGATTGATCACACGATCAAGAGCGAAAGATCCAAATGGCAACACAAGCCAGCTCAAGTTTTGCTGAGGGCCATTCCACAAATAGACCACCCTTATTTAATGGTTCCAACTATTCATATTGGAAAGCAAGAATGAGGATATTCATTCAAGCTTCAGATTATGAATTGTGGAGTGTCATAATTAATGGACCTAGTACACCCACACACTTAGTTGATGGTTCTATAGTTCCTAAGCCCGAAAGGGATTGGAATGAAAATGATAGGAAGATGGCTCAGCTTAATGCAAAAGCCATGAATGTTTTATATTGTTCTCTTGATGCTAATGAATTTAATCGTATCTCTACCTGTAATTCCGCTAAAGAGATATGGGATAGATTAGAGGTTACCCATGAGGGAACCAACCAAGTTAAAGAATCTAAGATTAATATACTTGTGCATAAATATGAATTGTTTAGCATGGAACAATCTGAAACCATAACATGCATGTATACTAGATTTACTGATATTGTTAATGGTTTGAAGAGTCTTGGAAAAACCTATACTAATGCTGAATTTGGTTCGCAAAATTCTTAGGTCACTTACCAAGATCATGGGAAGCCAAAATGACAGCCATTCAAGAAGCCAAAGACCTAAACACTTTACCTTTGGAAGAGCTTCTTGGATCCCTTATGACCCATGAATTGACAATGAAGCAACATGTGGAGGAGGATAGCAAAAGAAGAAGACAATTGCCCTCAAGGCTGCAGAAAGTTGAAGATAGCAGCAGCGATGATGAGGATGATGATGAAGACAGCTCTTCTAGCAAGAAAATTTAAGAAATTTATGAGGAGAAAGAAACCCTTCCACAAAAGAAATTTGGAAATAAGATGGAAGGAGAAAAGGAAAAAGATAAGGACAAGGACAAAGAGAAAGACCCCTTGATCTGTTATGAATGTAAGAAACCGGGGCATAGATATGATTGTCCGCAATTGAAAAAGACTTTCAAGAAAAAGAAGAAAGCGTATGTTGCAACTTGGAGCGACAGTGATGAATCTTCTTCGAAGAAGAAGAACAAAAAGAAGTTGCCAACATTTGCTTTATGGCGAACGACGACGACGAGGTAAGTTCTGAAAACCCTTGTGATGATTTTGCTTTTGATGAATTATTTGAAGCCTTCAATGAACTTGTAGATGATTTTAAGATTTTGAAAAAGAAATATAAATCTCTGAAAACTGAAAACATAACTTAATTAAAGAGAAAAATGAAGTGATGCTTGCAATTAAAGATTTAAAAAAAAAATTTTCTTAAAGAAAAGGATGATTTTACTCATGAAATTAATATACTAAAATCTGAAAAAAAATCTAATAAAAGATTTGAAAAAGCAAATCAAACTCTATCTTTGGGAAATGAACAGCAATTGTAGAAAATGAATTCTAAAGAAAGAAGTTAAAAAATATAAAGATATTGTTGATAAATTCACTTAAGTTCTACTAAACTAAACATGATTTTAGTAAGTCAAAAAGCAGTTTTTGATAAGGCTGGATTAGGATATAATACACAGAAAACAAAAATTTGAAAAAATTTTTGTAAGCCAAAGTAACATCACTTGTTTTAAATGCAATTTAAAAGGGCATAAATCATTTGAATGTAATTTACAAAAACCAATAAGAATTTAAATTTTAAAGGGAAGAAAATATGGGTTCCAAAAGGAACAATTTTGCTACTAACCATGAAGGACCCAAGAAAGCTTGGGTACCTAAACATAAAGTTTGATTTTTTGCAGGAGTGTCTTGTGGCCAAAAGATCAAAGAGAAAGTGGTATCTTGATAGTGGCTGCTCAAGACACATGACGGGTGACAAAGAAGAATTCATCACCCTTGAAGAAAAAAGGAGGAGTTGTTACGTTGGTGATAATGGTAAAGGCCAATTATGGGTTTGGTAAAATTCAAATAACTCCTCCACTTTATTGAAAATGTACTTTATGTTGATGGTTTGAAGCATAACTTAATTAGTATTAGCCAATTGTGTGATAAAGGTTTTAAAGTATCATTTGAAACCTCTATCTGCACAGTTTCTAATTCCATTGATAATAGCATTGTATTTACTTTATAGAAATGGCAATGTATACTTGATTGATTTAGACAATTTGTCTACTAGTAATCATTGCTTAGTTGCTGATAATGCTAATATGAATGAGATTGGATGGTTATGGCATCGTAGATTAGGTCATGCAAGCACACACCTAATTTCAAAATTAATTAAAATGGACTTAGTTAAAGGGCTTCCAAAATAGATTTTGAAAATAACAAAATTGTGATGCATGTCAATTTGGAAAACAAACTAGAAACTCTTTCAAATCTAAAAATATTGTTTCCACTTCTAGGCCATTAGAACTACTTCACATGGACCTTTTTGGACCTACTAGAACCACAAGTCTAGGAGGAAAGAAATATGGTCTTGTGATTGTAGATGATTACTCTAGATACACTTGGGTATTGTTTTTAGCTCATAAAGATGAGACTTTCTCATATTTTGAAATTCTTTAAGAAAGTCACAAATGAGAAAAAACACCATAGTGTCTCTAAGAAGTGATCATGGCACTGAATTTGAAAATCACCTATTTGAAAATTTTTGTGCTGAAAATGGCATTCATCATAATTTTTCTGCACCTAGAACACCACAACAAAATGGAGTTGTAGAAAGGAAAAATAGAACTTTAGAAGACATGGCCCGTACCATGCTATGTGAAAGCAACCTACCAAATACTTTTGGGCGGAAGCTATAAACACGGCATGTTACATTCTTAATAGAGCCCTAATTAGGCCAATCTTAAGAAAACACCTTATGAACTATGGAAAATAGAAAACCAAACATTAGTTATTTTCATGCATTTGGTTGTAAATGTTTCATTCATAATAATGGTAAAGATAATTTAGGAAAATTTGATGCAAAATCTGATGAAGGCATATTCTTAGGATATTCAACAACTAGTAAAGCCTATAGAGTATTTAACAAGAAAACTTTAATTGTAGAAGAATCTATTCATGTAGTTTTTGATGAATCTTTAGCATAGTTCCGAAAAGATTGATGATGAGGAAGATACAAACATAATTAGAAAGATATTGAAAAATTAAATATTGATGTATCTTCAGATCATGAACAAGAAGCTAAAGATAATGATTCACCTAAGGTTGATGTTGTTAACACTAATCATAATGATATAGATCTTCCTAGAGATTGGAGATATGCCTATGGTCATCCTAAGGAATTGATTATAGGTGATCCATCTCAAGGAGTAAGAACTAGATCATCTATGAGAAATATCAATAATCATCTTGCATTTGTATCTCAAATTGAACCTAAAACTATTGAAGAAGCTGAAAAAGATAATAATTGGATGTTAGCTATGCAAGAAGAATTAAATCAATTTACTAGAATAATGTATGGACATTAGTAGATAGACCTAAAGATCATTCTGTTATAGGATCAAAATGGGTATTTAGAAATAAATTAGATGAAAATGGCATAGTAATTAGAAACAAAGCTAGATTAGTTGCAAAAGGATATAATCAAGAAGAAGGAATTGATTTTGATGAAACTTTTGCACCTGTAGCTAGATTAGAAGCAATTAGATTATTACTTGCATTTGCATGTCATATGAATATCAATTTATTTCAAATGGATGTTAAAAGTGCATTTTTAAATGGATTTATAAATGAAGAAGTTTTTGTGAACAACCACCTGGTTTTGAAGATCATGAATTTTCAAATCATGTTTAAATTGCACAAAGCACTATATGGTTTAAAACAAGCACCTAGAGCTTGGTATGATAGATTAAGTAAATTTTAATTGAAAATGATTTTATAAGAGGAAATGTGATAAAACACTATTTTTGAAAAGAAAAGAAAGATTTATTAGTAGTACAAATATATGTTGATGATATTGTATTCGGTGCTACTAACAATCTATGTCAAGAATTTGCTAAGTTAATGCAGGGTGAGTTTGAAATGAGCATGATGGGAGAACTCAACTTCTTCCTAGGACTTCAAATCAAGCAAAGCAAAGAAGGGATTTTCATCAACCAAACAAAGTACACAAAGGAACTCTCAAGAAGTTTGGAATGGAGTCAATCAAACCCCTTGGAACACCTATGAGTCCTTCATGCAAATTGGACAAAGATGAAGATGGTAAGAAAGTTGATCAAAATATTATAGAGGTATGATCGGATCTCTACTTTACTTAACTGCTAGTAGACCAGATATCATGTTTGCTGTTTGTCTATGTGCTAGATTTCAATCAGAACCTAAAGAATCTCACTTAATTGCTGTAAAAGAATACTAAGATATTTAAGTGGAACTAAAAATGTAGGTTTATGGTATTCTAGAGACTCAACATTAAACTTAATTGCATATTCTGATTCTGATTATGCTGGATGTAAATTAGATAGAAAAAGCACAAGTGGTGCATGTCAATTCTTAGGAAGTAACTTAATCTCTTGGTTTAGCAAAAAGCAAAATTCGGTTGCATTATCAACTGCTGAAGCAGAATATGTTGCAGCTGGAAGTTGCTGTGCTCAAATCCTTTGGATTAAGCGACAACTTGAAGATTATGGCATAACACTTGATAAAACTCCTATTAGATGTGATAACACAAGTGCAATTAATTTAACTAAAAATCCAATTCAACATTCAAGAACAAAACACATTGAAATTAGATATCACTTTATAAGAGAACATGTAGCTAATAATGAAATTTGTCTTGATTATGTTAATACTGAAGAACAATTAGCTGATATATTTACAAAACCCTTGAGTGAAGAAAGATTTTGTTATCTTAGAGGAGAATTAGGGATTTGTGATCCTTTGGAATGATTTTGAAACCCCTAAGAAAAATTATCTAGAATCTTTCTATTCTTTGATCTTTAAGGAAATTATCTAGAATTCATATCTAATTGATCTATTAAAATCCAATGATTTTTTATCAATTTTTATGATCAATATCCGGACACATTTCAGATTCTCTGAAACTTTATTTTTGCTCTGAAATGGTCTCGGAGCCGACTCTCAGTATCGGAGTCGACTCCATGTTTCTGCTGAAACTCTGGAGCCGACCCCATCTCTGTGCGAGTCGACTCCACTTCCTGTGACTACCCGGAGTCGACCCCACTTTGCGGGAGCCGACTCGAAGTGGTCCCAGGTCGATTTATTAGGGCAGAGTCGACCTCGTCATTTCAATCTTCTCAAATCTTCAAACTCTCTCCAAAAACCTACCAAATCCTTAAAACCCTTGATTAACCTTCCCTAAATCAATGGCACCTAAAAGTGGATCAGCCTTGGAGCGGCCGGGATGAAAAGGAAGAACGGTGACGAGGCGTCCCGCGAACCATCTCCGAGCATGGATTCCACCTCATCCTCTTCAACTCCCTTCTCCTCTTCCCTCAGGTAGACCCCTAGCCGGAGAGTGATTACAATGGGAGAAAGGTTGATTTTGAATTCTTTGAGGCGAGGGTTTTCTAGGAAGACATTAATTGAAATGGGATGGGAAAATGTGTTCTTAGATTCCCACCTACCCAGCCTTGTTAAAGAATTTTATTCAATCTGTCAAGAGGAGATAATGGATTGTCAGCTGTTAGAGGAAAAGGATCATCTCACATTTAGGAAACTTTTGAATCTTCCATGTCTGGCTTCTACATTCACAGTGATAGGAGCCGCTTTATCAAGGATGTTAAATAAAGAAATTGTTGAATTTGAAGAAGTAGGGCAAATCAACTTCCTTGGAATTAAGATTTCATAACATTTGTAGGATTTATTTCCCTAAGACTGGGATTTGAGTATGTCTCGAGCGAGACATTGTTGTTATGGATGGTGACTGGAAGCCTATCAATCTTCCGAATGATGATATTTGGTATATGGCTGACTGGGGAGCAAGAGGAAGATCGTCTACCCTATGGCATGATTTAACTAAGTTTTCAAAGCCAAGGGTTGTATTTCCGATATGAGCCAATAAGAAATTTGAGCACACTGATTACTATAGTTTGGCTACTATGCATAGGATGGGATTTGTGAAGAAAATGGTAGATGGGAAAGGAAAAGGCAGTTGGATGAGAGAGCCCTGATGTTGAGGCACCTGGACCTTCTGTTAGACATTCATCACCTGTGCCTCCTAGTTCTTCTGTTCCAGTTCCGGCCCCTGCTCCTGCTCCAATGTTTGATCAGCCATCTTCTTCATCAGTTGGTTTTTGATCTTCAGTTAGAGCAACTCAAAGTCTTCTTGCTGCTCAAGAAGATAGAATGAAGACTGAGTTTGACAATAAATTATGAATCTTAAAGAAACTCTTATTCATTGGATGATCGATTACCAAATTGAATCACTCTTAGCTCCTCTGCTGATCTTTAAGTGGTGATCTAAAGAATATTTTTGAAGAACTTAAAGATATTTGTGGAGATCTGAGACTTATCCAAAGTGCAATGCCGAGCTTCAAGACAAGATTTTGACTGCTTGTACTTTTGTTGATGAAAGACTGAAAGATTTGTAAGCTTCAAAGTGATGGAATGAAGAAGATTTAGATCATTTAACAAGAATTGTAAGGACACATTTTTGATGTAATGATGTTTAGTCTTTGCAATGTAATGAAATTTATTTATTTTACATTTTGATGTAATGAAAGTCAGTTTTGAATGTTCAATGAAGTTTGAGTTTGAATTTGAATGAATCTCTTCATGTTTATCTTAAATCTTGAACTTCTCTACCTTTTTGTTGATTACAAAAAAGGGGGAGAGTTTTATATCGTATATGCATTATTATATATGCATTAATAAATAATTGAATGATAATAATTAAACATTACAATAAGAGAAGATGAATTTAGATGAAAATGCTGAATTTTGACATTAAACTGTGTATGAGTTTAAATTGAATGAAATATTTATTTGAACTTCATAGGGGGAGCTACCTTATTCAGGGGGAGCTTAACTATGAAAATTTAAATTTTAATTAATCATGCATATACTCAATGTTTTTATAATCATCAAAAAGGGGGAGATTGTTGGGGAGATTGTTGACCCAATTATTGATTTTGATGATTACCAAAAGCCATGAGTATATTAAAAGATGCAATGAATTTATTTACATGAGCAATGAATTTATTATCATAATCAATGAGTATGTTAAGTATGACTTTAATCAATTGGAAAGTAGCTTCAAGCTCCATGTTTAAGCTTTCAAAAAGAAATTTTTATACTTCATATTTCAATCAATAAGTTTTTGGAACATATCTTGAATTGATTCTTAATGTCAAATTATTATATTCAAGTCAAAAATTTATTTAAAATTAATCTGGAACGAATTTCAAAGTCAATCAGAAAATTCTCTGATTTTTGATACGTTCCGGAGCCGACTCTAGAGTTTCAGAGTCGACTCCACTCAGTATACAGAGATGTCTGTTTCTTGAGTCGACCCCTGTGATTTCAAGAGTCGACCCCCGATATTGTCGAGCCGACTCCATGACTGTGGAGTCGACTCCGCTCAGACAGAGAGTTGTTTTTTTGAGCACTTCTCGAGTCGACCCCTTGCTTTTCATGAGTCGACCCCGACTGTCAGGAGTCGACACCTTATTTTTTTGAGTCGACCCCTTAACTTTCTGAATGTTTCTATTTTTGGATCGCGTCTTCGAGCCGACACCTAAAGTTGGAGCCGACTCCAACAAATCTGGGCGTGATTTTTTGAATGCCAACTCAGCTCCAACGGTAATATTTTTCAATAACGGCTAGATTTCTTTGTTTCTAACGACTATAGAGTCTATAAATAGAAGGCCGTTTTTAAATCAAAAGACAGATACAAATCAAGAGAGAAAAAGAAAAATCTTTCAGAAAAAGAGAAAAAAGAGCGTCATTTGAAAAAATCCGAGATTCAAAAATAGAGTGAAAGAGAAGGAGTGAAATCAAAGGAGACTTCATCTGTGTTCAAGTTCATCAATCCAAGAAAGAGAAGAAAATCCAAGAGCCATTCAAGATCAAATCAAGAGATTTTCCATTCAAAGAAAGGGAGAAAAGCTCAAATCAACTCCAACATTCAATCCGTGAAGAATCTGAGCTGAGGCCTGATTCACACTTCAAAGGAGTTGAGGAAAAGAAGAAAAGAAGAAAAGCCTCACTCAAATCAATCTAAACAGGCTTTTCTAAACCTTGCTTTTATTTTGAAATATTGCTCAAAAGGAGCTTTTTGTATTAAACTCATATTTTTCTTGTTTTGCTAATTCAATCAGGGATTGAATTAGTGGAGGTAGTATACCTCGGCACAAGCTAAGGATAGCTTGTGTTTGGGTTTTGTGCTGGTGAGCCCGTGTAAAACCGGCTGGGTTCGTTGTGATCCCGGGAAAACAACAAGTTTGGGTTGTGAGCTTGTAAAACAACTCGACTGTAATCGAGGAGATTATAGTGTGGACCCAAGTGGAGCTTGGGAGTGGACGTAGGTGTTGGATACACCGAACCACTATAAAATCTTTGTGTTTGCCGTGCTTATTTATCTCTCTCTTGCTATCGTGCTTTAACTTGAATTAATTGTTTATATCCTCTCATCAATAGTTTAAATTGTTTTAAAAGGCTTAATTTTTAAAGAACCCAATTCACCCCCCCCCCCCCTCTTGGGTTGCCATCTGGGCCAACACCATGATTTCCCAGGATGTAATGAACCTTAGGGCCCAATATGAGATACCCAATAGCATCCGTACCTTCATTCCTCATCCTGATGACAGGGTGACCTCCAGCGAGTCTAGCAGACTAGCCTTGTATGAAAAGTTCTTTCGGAGTGGGCTTTGTCTTCCTTTCCATCCTTTCTTCTTCAATCTTTTAGATAGATAAGATCTTGTCCCAGCGTAGCTAACTCCGAACTCCATTCGGATTATCTGCGCCTTTTTAGTACTCTGCCATTTTCATGGTCTTTCTACACAAATTTCTTTGTTCCGAGCTTTGTATAAACTCCGTAATCCTAATAAATCTGGGTGTTTGAGTGTTGCCCAGATATAGCAATCCAAGAGGGGGGGTGAATTGGGTTTCTCAAAAATTAACTAGAATAATTAGTAAGAATGTGCAATTAAACTTTCTTCACAAATAAACTAAGTGTAGTGCAGTGAAGATAATAAGCAAGCAACACAATAAAGAGCACAACCAAACACAAGGGATTTATAGTGGTCCGGTGCCAACCTGCACCTACATCCTCTCCCCAAGAACACCTTGGGTATTCCACTATCACCACTAGCCTACCTGGCTAGCAAACTTGTTTACGGGCACAAGCAATCAAGCCTTACACACTAGCCCTCCAAGCTAGTCTTCTTATTTACGGATACAAGGGGACCTTACACACTAGCCCTCCAAGCTAGTCTTCTTGTTTACGAGCATAAGGGGGCCTTACACAACACTTGTTTACGGGAACAAGCAAGCCTTACAATATCAAGCATAATAGTATCAAGATTATACAATAAGCTCATAATAAATGAACAAATATTCAACAAGAAATACTTATCAAAATATTGAAGAACACTTCGCAAGATGGCTTCTTCCTTTGAGCACACCAGAGCACCAATGAAGCCTTTGATTGAAGCTTTAATGCTTTTCAAAGAATGGTTGTTGGAGCTTGAATCACCACGCCAAGAATTAAAAATAAATGCACTTCGGTGGCTTTGAAACAATAAATGTAACTCTCCAATAAACCTTTCTTACAAACAATAAATCTCTCTTTCAAATGATTCTTTTCATAAAGATTTTCAACAATATTTTTACTCTATTTTTCACACGATTTTTACTCTTTTTCTCTTTCTTTTTCTTCTTTTTCTTCTTTCCTCTTTTTTTCTATTCAAATAACTAATCAACATCTCAATATATGTAAGAAGAAAAAATATAGCCATTGCACATTACCGTTGTGAAATAGAGGAGGGAGTGAGTGAGAGAGAGAGAGAGAGAGAAAACCAGCCAAGAGAGAAAATTCTAAATGGTAACAAAATGGTGAAGTAGAATTCCAATCCACAAAGATTAGAAGCCAGAGAAAAGAACCAGCTAAAGGAACTAAGAAGTTGGCATTCCAAAAACATAAAATCAGCATTCTAACATCTATCCAAAATAAGCCAACCGATGGAATTTAAAATGTTGGCATTCCAAAATCCAAAAGCGGCATTCCAAAAATAAAAAACTGGCATTCCAAGAAAAAGTTGGCATTCCAACCTTGATTTCAACTTTTGAATCACAGGAAAAAGCAACCGTCAGCTCATGAAGATTAGCATGCCAAAAGATAAGTTGGCATTCCAACTAAAATCTCTTAAACTCCAACAGAGGGCCTTAAAATATTGTAGCCCGACTAGAATTCTAGCATGCCAGAAAAGAAAGTTGGCATTCCAACTTTTCATCCAAAAACCATCAGCTGAAAGACCAAATAAATTAGCATGCCAAAATTTCAAACTAGTATGCCAAAATGAAGCACCAAGGAGCCGGCAGAAGGTCAAATAAAATTAGCATGCCAATCCTTTTAACTAGCATGCCAAAATTAAAGCATAGGGAACCAGTAGAGGGCAATTCAAAAATAAAGATAGTTTAAGAACATAATCCAGTGATGAATCAAAATAGAATTATAAATAGAAACTTGTAGGATAATTGAATCCAATTCAAGACAATGCAAATATAATTAAACTTGAAAGTCATTTTGTCAAATGAACCGTCCAAATATAAAACATATAAAAATCATCCAGTGATTACGAAATCCAAGTCCTTTGGAAAAATAATTTAATCGTTCCAAACCTTTTGAAAATAATTTAAATTGTAAACCATATCCATAGAAATAATACATTACCTTTCATTTTACCTTTGATTTGAAGTAACACCATCTTCTTGATGATTCATCTGAAATTTATTTAACTCAACCACAAGATCATTAGTATCATACTTAATTAATTATTTTGTAGTCATCAAAATCAATATAAGGCCAACATGAAGCTTTGCCTCTAGACCCAAAAGGACCCTTAAGCTTGACTTGCCTTCCAAAATTAAGGGATGGAAATCCCAATTTTTCTATGTCCATTTGGACGGGGTGAAAATGGGCTGAGGCAATCCTAACACCAGCCCTAACAAAAACTTGACTATGAATATGGAGGATCAAGAAGTTTTTGATTCATTGCTATCATCCATCCTTCTGCCTCTTCGAGAGCTACTATCAGAGGATAACCTCCGTGAGGCAGGCGTAGCGTCGGCATCGTTAGCGCCTGCACCGGCAGTGCCAGCACTGGCGCCTGGTGAGCATCGCATTCCCCTCATTTTTTTTTGACTGATTTTTGTTTCTTTGTGTAGCCATGAAGTTTTCTCCTGATTTTTTGATGGTGGGCCTCTAAAAGAGGAAAGAGAGCACCGGTGACACGGCGAGGGCGACGCCTAAGAGGTCCCGCTGGGAAGAGCCGGGTGGGTTATCCAGCCTCCCATGGTTCCCTCCATGGTTCCCAAGGCTTCCCCGAGAAGGGGGGGTCCCCCTGCTGAAGCTGAGATGGAGAGATCTAGGGAAGAGCCCTCGATCGTCGCCGACCCTAGAGGTGAAGCCGCACCGGAGGCATGGCCATCTAAGGAAGAGCCCCCAGTCGCCATCGAAACTGAAGGTGAAGCTGCACCGAAGGTGAGGATTGGGACGCCTTCGGGTGCAGAAGTTGAAGAGTGTTGAGAAATTATTGAAACATAATTGCCCCAACCTTATTGATTTTGATGATTTCCAAAAGCCATGAGTACCTTAAAGAAACAATGTGTTTATTTATCAAAAACCTTGAGCTTATTCAAATTGAAAGAATGAACTATCAATGGTTATATTAAATGAGTTTTGAATCTATTAGAAAAAGGAGTTTCAAGTTCTATGCTTAAAAGAATTCAAAAAGGAATTTTTACACATTATAATTCAATCGATGAATTCTTGAAACATGTCTTGAATCCATGATAAATGTCATATTTAATGTATTCAAGTCAAATTTATATTTTAAATTTAATTGGGACAAGTTTTAAAGTCAATCAGAACATTTTTCTGATTTTTGTATCGGTCCCGAGCCGACTCAAGGGTTTCCGAGTCGACTCCCCAAATTGCCTGAGTTTCTCGAGTCGACCCTTGGTTTTCAAGAGTCGACCCCTGAATTCTTGCGAGCCGACTCCTGTCTGTGCGAGCCGACTCCGCTCAAACAACAGAACCCATGTTTTTTGAGCACTTCTCGAGTCGACTCCCCATTTTCCTCGAGTCGACTCCCGACTTTCAGGAGCCGACACTTATGTTTTCGCGAGTCGACCCCTCAATGTTAAAATGTTTCTATTTTGGTAATCGACCTCGAGCCGACTCCCTCAGAGCTCGAGTCGACTCCGCGAAATCTGGGCGCGATTTTTAACGATGACACATCAGCCCCAACGGTAAGATTTTTGAATAACGGCTATTTTTCCTTGTCTCTAACGGATATATTTTTGCAGATTCTATAAATAGAGGAGTTCTTTTCAAATCAAAACAACCCAGAGAAAATCAAAAAGAGAGAAAAGAATATCATTTGAAAAGAGGGAAAAACAGAGCATATTGGAAAAATCATTTAGCTCAAAGAAGAGTGTTTCAAAAGGAGTGAAATCCAAGTGAAAGATTCGTCTACTCCTTCTCATCATTCCACAAAAGCCAGAAGAAAATCCAAGTGCATTTCAAAGGTCAAATCGGAGGATTTTCAAAAGAGGAAAAAGCTTCATCTCAACTCCAAAGACTTCAACGGTCAAGAATCTAGCTGAGGCGTGATTCAACACTTCTAGAGGAGTTGAAGAGAAGAAGGAGAAAGCCCAAGCATCTACCATCTGCAATACATCAGGCTTTTCTAACCTTATATATTTTGTACTTCATTTGTATATTTGCTCAAGGGGAGCACATTATTGTTCAAACACTATTATTTTTGTTTGCTGATTCAATCAGTGGATTGAATTAGTGGAGGTTGGTATACCTCGTTACAAGCCGGAGTGCTTGTGTTGGGTTAGTTGTGAGCCCTAGAAAAACAACGTGTAGGGTTTTGTGCTGGTAAGCCCGAGTTAAAACCAGCTGGGTTCGTTGTGCACCCGGTAAAACAACAAGTTTGAGTTGTGAGCTTGGAAAACAACTCGGCTGTAATCTAGAGAGATTATAGTGTGGACCCAAGTGAATCTTGGGAGTGGACGTAGGTGCTGGTTGCGCCGAACCACTATAAAATTATCTTGTGTTTGCCGTGCCTTATTTTCTCTATCTCTATCTCTCTTTATTTGCTTGTCATTGCTTATTAGTTAGCCTCTCACTTGCACATCTTGCTAACTAATCAATTAAAGTTAAAAAGTCTTAAATTTTTAAGAACCCAATTCACCCCCCCCTCTTGGGTTGCCATCTGGGCCAACAATTGGTATCAGAGCAAGTGCTCATTTAGAATTTGATCTCACGATCAAGGGCTAAAGATCCATATGGCAACACAAATTGGTTCAAGTTTTGCTGAAGGTCATTCTACGAATAGACCTCCTTTTTAATGGCTCAAACTATTCTTATTGGAAAGCTAGAATGAGGATATTCATTCAAGCTTCTGATTATGAGCTTTGGGGTGTTATAATTAATGGACCTAGTACACCCACACACCTTATTGATGGCACTATTGTTCCTAAACCCGAAAGGGATTGGAATGATAATGATAGGAGAATGGCACAACTAAATGCTAAGGCCATTAATATTTTATATTGTTCCTTAGACTCAAATGAATTCAACCGAATCTCAACTTGTAATTCCGCAAAAGAAATTTGGGATAGGTTGGAAATTACTCATGAAGGAACAAACCAAGTAAAAGAATCAAAATAAATATTTTGGTTCATAAATATGAATTGTTTACAATGGAACAAACTGAAACCATCACATGCATGTTCACTAGATTTACTGATATTGTGAATGGTCTGAAAAGTCTTGGTAGAATTTATTCTAATGCTGATCTTGTGCGTAAAATTCTTAGGTCACTACCAAGATCGTGGGAAGCAAAAGTCACTGCCATCCAAGAAGCAAAGGACCTCAATGCACTACCTTTAGAGGAGCTTCTAGGATCCTTAATGACCCACGAGTTAACAATGAAGCAGCATGTTGAGGAGGAAACAAAAAGAAGAAAACTCTTGCCCTCAAGACTGCAGAAATGGAAGAGAGCAGCAGTGAAAGTAATGATGAAGATGATGAGGAAACTGCTCTCTTGGCCAAAAAATTCAGAAGGTTTATGAGAAAAAGGCCCTTCATAAAAAGAAATTTGGAGCAAGATTTGAAGGAGAAAAGGATAAGAAAAAGGACAAGGAGAAAGAAAAAGAAAAAGAGCCCTTAGTATGTTATGAGTGCAAAAAGCCAGGGCACTTTAAGTATGACTGTCCTTTGCTGAAAAAGGCCTACAAGAAAAAGAAGAAAGCATACATGGCAACATGGTCTGATGAATCTTCCTCGTCGGAAGAAGATGAGCAAAAGGAAGTTGCCAATATTTGCTTCATGGCCAACGACGACGACAACGACAATGAGGTAAGTTCTGAAAACTCAAATGATGATTTTACATTTGATGAAATGTTTGAGGCTTTCAATGAACTTATGATTGATTTTAAATCCTTAAAGAAAAAGTATAAGTTTTTGAAAAATGACAATATTAGTTTAGCTAAAAGTAAAAATGAATTAGCTTTAGAAGTTAAGAACTTAACTAATGAAAAAGAAGAACTTAGGAAAGAAAGAGATAATCTTAATCAAGAAAAGATTTATTAAAATCTGAAACTAAAAACTCAACTAAAGATTTAAAAGATCAATAGAAACTTTAGCTTTAGATAAAGAACAGCAAGCTAAAGAAATTGACTCTCTTAAGAAAGATGTTAAAAAATATAAAGACATTGTTGAGAAATTCACTTTAAGTTCAACTAAACTTAACATGATCCTAGATAGTCAAAAAGCTGTTTTTGACAAAGCTGGTTTAGGATATAACACATTAAGGAAACAGAAATCTCTAAAGAATATTTTTATAAAAGCCAACCAAAGTAATATAACTTGTTTTAAATGTAATGAAAAAGGTCACAAATCCTTTGAATGCAAAACGTTAAAGAATAACAACAAGTTAAATATTAAAGCTAAGAAAATATGGGTTCCGAAAGGAACAATTTTTATTGCTGCTAACCATGAAGGACCCAAGAAAGCTTGGGTACCTAAGCATAAAGTTTGATGATATTGCAGGAATGTCTTGTAGCCAAAAGATCAAAGAAAAAGTGGTACCTTGATAGTGGCTGCTCAAGACATATGACGGGTGACAAAGATGAATTCATCACCCTGGAGGAAAAGAAAGGTGGAGTTGTGACGTTTGGCGACAACGGTAAAGGTCAAATTATGGGCCTTGGTAAAGTTCGCATAACTCCATCTATAGTATTGATAATGTACTTTATGTTAATGGTTTGAAGCATAATCTAATTAGCATAAGTCAATTATGTGATAAAAATTTTAATGTTTCATTTAAATCTTCTATATGCACTGTAACTAATTCTATTGATGATAGCATTGTATTTACTGGTTATAGACATGGCAATGTTTACTTAGTTGACTTAGAAAAATTATCTTTGAGTGATCATTGCTTAATTGCTGACAATGCTAACATAAATGAAATTAGTTGGTTGTGGCATCGTAGATTAGGTCATGCAAGCACACACCTTATTTCAAAACTAATTAAAATGGATTTAGTTAAAGGATTACCTAAATTAGATTTTGAAAATAATAAAATATGTGATGCATGTCAATTTGGAAAACAAACTAGAAGTTCTTTTAAATCTAAAAACATTGTTTCAACTTCTAGGGACTAGAGCTACTTCACATGGATCTTTTCGGACCAACTAGAACCACAAGTCTAGGAGGAAAGAAATATGGTCTAGTGATTGTAGATGATTATTCTAGATATACTTGGGTAATGTTTTTAGCTCACAAAGATGAGACTTTCTCGATGTTCCTGAAATTCTTCAAGAAAGTCACAAATGAGAAAAACACTACTATAGTATCTCTAAGAAGTGATCATGGAACAGAATTTGAAAATCACCTATTTGAAAATTTCTGCACTGAAAATGGAATTAATCATAATTTTTCAGCCCCTAGGACTCCACAACAAAATGGTGTAGTTGAAAGAAAAAATAGGACTCTAGAAGACATGGCCCGTACCATGCTATGTGAAAGCAACTTACCAAAGTATTTTTGGGCGGAAGCAATTAACACAGCATGTTACATCTTAAACAGAGCTTTAATAAGACCAATATTAAAGAAAACACCTTATGAATTATGGAATGAAAGAAAACCAAATATAAAATACTTTCATGCATTTGGATGTAAATGTTTCATTCATAATAATGGTAAAAACAACTTAGGAAAATTTGATGCTAAATCTGATGAAGGAATTTTTCTAGGTTATTCAACAACTAGTAAGGCATATAGAATCTTTAACAAGAAAACCTTAGTAGTTGAAGAATCCATTCATGTAGTTTTTGATGAATCTTTAGCAACTGGATCTGAAAAGATTGATGATGAGGAAGATACAAACATAATTGAAAAAGATCTTGAAAAACTTAATATTGAAGTATCTTCTGATCATGAACAAGAGGCTAAAGATGATGATTCACATAAGGACGATGATGTCAATATTGATCATAATGATGTAGATCTTCCAAGAGACTGGAGATATGCTCATAGTCATCCTAAGGAATTGATTATAGGCGATCCATCTCAAGGAATAAGGACTAGATCATACATGAGAAATATTAGTAATCATCTTGCATTTGTATCACAAATTGAACCTAAAACTATAGAAGAAGCTGAAAAAGATAATAATTGGATGTTAGCTATGCAAGAAGAACTAAATCAATTTACAAGAAATAATGTTTGGACCTTAGTTGAAAGACCTAAAAATCATTCAGTAATAGGATCAAAATGGATTTATAGAAATAAACTAGATGAAAATGGCATTGTAATTAGAAACAAAGCTAGATTGGTTGCTAAAGGATATAATCAAGAGAAGGTATTGATTTTGATGAAACCTTTGCACCTGTAGCTAGATTAGAAGCCATTAGGCTATTACTTGCATTTGCATGTCATATGAACATTAACTTATTTCAAATGGATGTAAAAAGCGCATTTTTAAATGGATTTATTAATGAAGAAGTTTATGTAGAACAACCACCAGGTTTTGAAGATCACGAGTTTTCAAATCACGTTTTTAAATTGCACAAAGCTTTATATGGTTTGAAACAAGCACCTAGAGCTTGGTATGATAGGTTAAGTAAATTCTTAATAGAAAATGATTTTACAAGAGGAAATGTTGATAAAACTTTGTTTTTGAAAAGAAAAAGTAAAGATTTACTTGTAGTACAAATATACGTAGATGACATTATTTTTGGTGCTACTAACGATTCTCTTTGTCAAGAATTTGCAAAGTTGATGCAGGGAGAATTCGAGATGAGCATGATGGGAGAACTCAACTTCTTCCTTGGACTCCAGATCAAACAAGCAAAGAGGGAATCTTTATCAACCAAACCAAATACACAAGAGAACTACTCAAAAAGTTTGGTATGGAAACAATGAAACCCCTCGGAACTCCAATGAGTCCTTCATGCAAGCTGGACAAAGATGAAGAAGGTAAAAAGGTTGATCAAAAGTATTATCGAGGTATAATCGGATCCCTTCTTTATTTAACAGCAAGTAGACCAGATATCATGTTTTCAGTATGTTTATGTGCTAGATTTCAATCTGAACCTAAAGAATCACATTTAATAGCTGTTAAAAGAATTTTAAGATATCTAAATGGAACTAAAAATGTAGGTTTATGGTATTCTAGAGATTCCACATTAAACCTAATTGCATATTCAGATTCTGATTATGCTGGATGTAAATTAGATAGAAAAGCACAAGTGGTGCATGCCAATTCTTAGGTAGTAACTTAATCACATGGTTTAGCAAAAAGCAAAATTCAGTTGCATTATCAACTACTGAAGCTGAATATGTAGCAGCTGGAAGTTGCTGTGCGCAAATCCTATGGATTAAGCGACAACTTGAAGACTATGGTATCACACTTGATAAAACACCCATAAGATGTGATAACACTAGCGCAATCAACTTAACTAAAAATCCAATTCAACACTCAAGAACAAAACACATAGAAATTAGATATCATTTTATAAGGGAACATGTAGCTAATGATGAAATTTGTTTAGATTATGTAAACACTGAAGAACAATTAGCTGACATATTCACTAAACCTTTAAATGAAGAAAGATTTTGTTATCTTAGAGGAGATTAGGAATTTGTAATCCTTTTGAATAAATTTTGAAACCTCTAAGGAAATATATCTAGAATTCTTTCAAATTCTCAAAATCTTAAGGAAATTTTATCTAGAACTCATATCAATTTGATCTCTCAAAGTCCATGATTTTTAATCATACTCAAAGATCAAATTTCGGACTTAATTCGGATTCTCTGAATCTCAATCTAATTTTTCTCTGAATTTGTCCGGGAGCCGACTCGAGAGTTTCGGAGTCGACTCGAGTTTCTGCTGAAACTCAGGAGTCGACCCCTCCTCTGAGCGAGTCGACTCGAGATCGTGTCCGTGCTCTGTGACTAGTCGCGAGCCGACTCCACACTTTGCGCGAGTCGACTCGACGTGGTCCCAGTCGATTTATTTAGGGCACGAGTCGACCCGACGGACATTTCATTCTTCCAAATCTTCCAAATCCTCTCCAAAACTTTCCCAAAACCCTCCAAACCTCAAATAACCTCTGATTAACCAATCCTTCAAGATCAATGGCACCCAAAACCCGAGGAGCAAGCTCGAGTGGCGCCGGTGTGAAGAGAAAAAGGACCGTCCGACGACCCGTCCGCGAGCCGTCTACGGATTCTTCTTCTACCCTTCGGCTAGTGATCCTCCAGCTCCAGCTCCAGCTCCTACCCTCAGGTAGATCTTCTAGCCAGTAGGATTGTAACCACAGGAAGGAAAGTGGATTTCGAATTGTTTGAGAATGAAGGATTCATCATTGGTAGACAACTAATCGAGATGGGATTTGAGTATATTTGTTCTTTGGACTGTCCAACCTACCCTGCTTGGTCAAAGAGTTTTACAAGAATTTATCTAGAGGAGATGATGGCTTGGTGAGCAAGGTTAGAGGCATTGGTTTGAACATTACATCTATTTCTAGATTATTGAAGTTACCCTTGTCTGGACCATCTACATTTGCCCCTGAAGATAGGTCTCCAGCTCTCACTCGACTTTTGAACCGAAACTTTGAGGGATTTGAGGAAGTCTTTGCTAGTCAACTGCCATTGGAATTAAGGCTTCTCCACAACATTTGCAGCAGGATTTTATTTCCCAAGACAGGCCGATTTGACTATGTTTCTGAACGAGATATTTTGTCATGGATGCAGTTGTATCTGGGAAACCCATCAATCTACCTAGGATGATGATTTGGTATATTGCAGACTGTAGCGGGAAAAAGAAATCGAGCTTACCCTATGGCATGGTTTTGACTAAATTATTTCTTAGCCAAGGGATTGTGTTCAGTGATTGTGAGCCAAAGAAGGAGTTAAGACATACAGATTATTATACTTTGGCTACCATTCATCGCATGGGGTTTATTAAGAAAAATGGAAGTTGGGAGAGAAAGACTGTTACTGAGGATAGAGACTTAGATGCAGAGGCACCCAGACCTTCTTGAGACATTCATCACCGGAGCCTCCTCAGTTTCATCTATTCCAGAGTCTATTCCAGCTCCTGCTTCAGATTCTACCCCTGCTCCTACTGCTCCTGCTCAGTCTTCTACTTTCATCTGGTAGTTTTTCTGATACACAGTTAGATCAACTTCGATCTTATTCAAGTCTGAGTTAAGTGATCAAGAAAAAGATTGAAAGAGAATTTAATGAAAAGTATATGAACTTAAAAGAAGCCTTATATTCTCTCAGTGATCGAGTTGCATTGATTGAGTCACTCTCAGTTCATCTACCGGTTCCTTAAGTGAAAATTTAAAGAATATCTTTGAGAACTTAAGGACATCTGCGGTGACTCGGAGACATACTCCCAATGCAACGCGAGCTTCAAGATAAAATCACTTCTGCTTGTACTTTTGTTGATGAAAAACTCAAAGACTATGTAAGACTTCAATGTGAAGGGATGAAGCAAATTGTAGATCATTTGAATAGAATCACTAGAAGAAATTTTTAAGTTTTCATGTAATCTCTTTTGATGTAATCAAGTTTACTTTCAATGCTAGCAAGTTTACATTTCCATGTACTTTCATTTTGAAGTAATGAGAATGTTTGATGCTTCACTTTTGTCTATTTCAATTGTAAGTATCCTTGAATTTCTTTGAATGTTATCCTCAATTGATAAGTTAAATGGAAAAATTAAAGAATTTATTGATATTGAACTTCCTAACCTTTTTGTTGATTACAAAAAAGGGGGAGAGTTTTTATTAATCGTATATGCCTTGCCTTCAATTCAATTAAAGTTTAATTTTGAAAAGGGAGAGCATAAGGGGAAGAGATAAATTGAATTTCATAAAGAAAATGCTTAAGTTTTGATTTTGAAAAATTTTGAATGATTTATAAAATTAAGGTTCATAGGGGGAGCTACCTCATTGAGGGGGAGCCTTTCCATGAACACAAAAGTTGATTTTGGAATCACAAATTTTTTAATTTTATAATGCATATACTCAATGTTTTTGTCATCATCAAAAAGGGGGAGATTGTTGAGAAATTATTGAAACATAATTGCCCCAACTTTATTGATTTTGATGATTTCCAAAAGCCATGAGTACCTTAAAGAAACAATGTGTTTATTTATCAAAAACCTTGAGCTTATTCAAATTGAAAGAATGAACTATCAATGGTTATATTAAATGAGTTTTGAATCTATTAGAAAAAGGAGTTTCAAGTTCTATGCTTAAAAGAATTCAAAAAGGAATTTTTACACATTATAATTCAATCGATGAATTCTTGAAACATGTCTTGAATCCATGATAAATGTCATATTTAATGTATTCAAGTCAAATTTATATTTTAAATTTAATTGGGACAAGTTTTAAAGTCAATCAGAACATTTTTCTGATTTTTGTATCGGTCCCGAGCCGACTCAAGGGTTTCCGAGTCGACTCCCCAAATTGCCTGAGTTTCTCGAGTCGACCCTTGGTTTTCAAGAGTCGACCCCTGAATTCTTGCGAGCCGACTCCTGTCTGTGCGAGCCGACTCCGCTCAAACAACAGAACCCATGTTTTTTGAGCACTTCTCGAGTCGACTCCCCATTTTCCTCGAGTCGACTCCCGACTTTCAGGAGCCGACACTTATGTTTTCGCGAGTCGACCCCTCAATGCTTAAAATGTTTCTATTTTGGTAATCGACCTCGAGCCGACTCCCTCAGAGCTCGAGTCGACTCCGCGAAATCTGGGCGCGATTTTTAACGATGACACATCAGCCCCAACGGTAAGATTTTTGAATAACGGCTATTTTTCCTTGTCTCTAACGGATATATTTTTGCAGATTCTATAAATAGAGGAGTTCTTTTCAAATCAAAACAACCAGAGAAAATCAAAAAGAGAGAAAAGAATATCTTTGAAAAGAGGGAAAAACAGAGCATATTGGAAAAATCATTTAGCTCAAAGAAGAGTGTTTCAAAAGGAGTGAAATCCAAGTGAAAGTTTCGTCTACTCCTTCTCATCATTCCACAAAGCCAAAGAAAATCCAAGTGCGTTTCAAAGGTCAAATCGGAGGATTTTCAAAAGAGGAAAAAGCTTCATCTCAACTCCAAAGACTTCAACGGTCAAGAATCTAGCTGAGGCGTGATTCACTTCTAGAGGAGTTAAAGAGAAGAAGGGAGAAAGCCCAAGCATCTACCATCTGCATACATCAGGCTTTTCTAACCTTTATATTTTGTACTTCATTTGTATATTTGCTCAAGGGGAGCACATTATTGTTCAAACTCTATTATTATTTGTTTGCTGATTCAATCAGTGGATTGAATCAGTGGAGGTTGGTATACCTCGTTGCAAGCCGGAGTGCTTGTGTTGGGTTAGTTGTGAGCCCTAGAAAAACAACGTGTAGGGTTTTGTGCTGGTAAGCCCGAGTTAAAACCAGCTGGGTTCGTTGTGCACCCGGTAAAACAACAAGTTTGAGTTGTGAGCTTGGAAAACAACTCGGCTGTAATCTAGAGAGATTATAGTGTGGACCCAAGTGAATCTTGGGAGTGGACGTAGGTGCTGGTTGCGCCGAACCACTATAAAATTATCTTGTGTTTGCCGTGCATATTTTCTCTATCTCTATCTCTTTTATTTGCTTGTGCATTGCTTTTTAGTTAGCCTCTCACTTGCACATCTTGCTAACTAATCATTAAAGTTAAAAAGTCTTAAATTTTTAAGAACCCAATTCACCCCCCCCCCCCTCTTGGGTTGCCATCTGGGCCAACAAAGAGGATACCCCGTAGGCCACCCAATTGACGTCGGAGGAGGGAGGGACGCACCTACCCGCGACCCCAGGAGTTGGCCATTATGGGCAATGGCTATCAACTGGGGTCAGTTGGCGGAGCAAATATTGAGGCGCTCCAGCCTCCTTACCTTCTAGGCTGAGCTCTGTAGCAGGCCGATCGCCAGCATCTTCAATAGCCACTATACCATTGCCCTTCAAGTAGGTTTGTTGGCTCATTTTCTTTCCTTACTTGAATATATAATAGGAGAATTTGAGCCAAGCTCTAATTGATGAGTTTATGCAGATGTCCAACGGCCTCTTCGTTCTTTAGGAGGCTTATGCCGAGGCTGTCAACAACTGTGGGCGTGCTTGGGACGAGTTGACTGCCGCAAAAGCCCAAGCTAATAGCCTGGCCAATGAATTGGCCGAAGTGCAGGCTCAAGAGGCAAAAGCGGCCAACGAACTCTGAGTCAATCAAGAGAGGAGTAGCTTTTTGAAGGCCCAGGCAAAGACAGTCAAGAGTAAGGGTCGAGTCACCAAGGCTAAACTCATGGATGCCATGACGAGGCTTAGGTCGATCGAGGAGAGGCTGGGGGATACTCTCCTTAAGCTAGATCATGCCGAGGAGAGGGTCGACAAGGCCGATATGAGGCTCGGGCTGCCATGGAGAAGCTGGCTATCACGGAGATGGACGCTCGGAGCTCCTGGGAGGGGAAGGCCGTCGTAGAGGCTTAAGCCCGGGAGGCCGCAGAGAAGTTGGCCACGGTTGAGGCTCAGGCTACCGAGAAGGTAGCCACCGCCGAGGCCTGGGATATAGAGAGGGTGGCCACCGCTAAGACCCGAGCTCGAGAGGCCGTGGAGAACGACAAGAGCTCCACAGATTTTGCTATAGAGTTTAGCGGAGCAGCCATAGATGCCTTCTCCCAGGGCTTCTAGAAATGCAAAGAGAAGGTCTCCTGGGTTTACGGAATAAGTGGCCTTGAATCTCTTTAGCCTGAGGACAAGGAGGAGGGTCCAGAGGGTGGCAACGCCGAAGACCTATCGGGACCCACTGAGCCTTAAGCTTACTTTCTTTTCTTTTCTTTTTTCACACTTTTGTAATCTGACTAGAGTCGGCGCCTTTGTCAGACATTGATATTAAATTAATGCAAAGAACTTTTTGCTCAAGTATAAAAGACTTAGCTTTTTGTAGAGTCTTTGTTCTATGGTTGATCATGTCTTGGCTCTAGCCCTCAGATACATCTTCAATCTTGTGAGTATATATGGAGAGTCGGTAGTTTGATGTGCAGACTTTGCAGGAATACTTAGGCTTGCCTTCACCTTTCTAGCTTTTGCTAAAGTGTTTCTGAATGCTGATGTCGGTCCTCGCCTTAGATGTTGGTGCCAGCCTAGGAGTTAACTCGGGGCTACCAGGACCATAGGATTTGAATTGCCTCGGGGGTTTCTCGGTGCCGGCCTAGGGATATCCTTATAATTACGGGGCCACCGAGGTCCTTTTGAAAACTACCATGGGGGTTTTTCGTGCTGGCCCGAGAGTTTGACTCGAGGCGTCGAGACCATAGGATTTGAATCGCCTTGGGGGTTTCTCGGTGCCAGCCCGGGGATATTCTTCTGATTACGGGGCTACCAAGGTCTTTTGAAAACTTCCATAGGGGTTTCTCGGTGCCGACCCGAGAGTTTGACTCAGGGCCACCGAGACCATATGATTTGAATCGCCTCAGGGGTTTCTCGGTGCTGGCCCGGGGATATCCTTATGATCACGGGGCCACCGAGGTCCTTTTAAAAATTTCCACAGGAGTTTCTCGTGCCGGCCTGGGAGTTTGACTCGGAGCCGTCGAGACCATAGGATTTGAATCGCCTCGGGGGTTTTTGGTGTCGGCCCAGGGATATCCTTATGATCACTGGGCCACCGAGGTCCTTTTGAAAACTATCATGGGGGTTTCTCATGCCGGCCCAGGAGTTTGACTCGGAGCCACCGAGACCATAGGATTTGAATCACCTCGGAGGTTTCTCGGTGCCGACCCGATGATATCCTTATGATCATGGGGCTGCCGAGGTCCTTTTGAAAACTGCCATGGGGGTTTCTCGGTGCTGGCCCAAGAATTTCTTGGGGCCACCGGGACCATGGGATTTGAATCACCTCGGGGGTTTCTCGGTGCCGGCCTGGGGATATCCTTATGATTATAGGGCCGCCAAGGTCCTTTTAAAAACTGCCTCGGGGGTTTCTCATGTAGGTCCAAGAGTTTGACTCGGATCGCCGGGACCCTAGGATTTGAATCGCCTTGGGGGTTTTTCGATGCCGGCCCGAGGATATCCTTATGATCATGGGGCCACCGAGGTCCTTTTGAACTTTTCTAAGTCAAATAATAATAATGGAATAAAATTGAGAGCTTTTTTTATAATCATTGGCTGAGTGCACTCATTATTGATAATATCAGCGGATGTTATCCTCATTCCAAGTACGTGGGATTGGCCATCCATCAAACTCCTCAAGTCGATATGCTCATTAGTGAAGTACTTCAGTGACTCAATAGGGCCCTTTTCAATTTGGAGATAGCTTGCCCCCTTCAGTTGGCTTAGATATCTAGGCTCTTTTGAGGATTAAATCTTCTGGGTGGAATGTCCTGGGGCGAACTTGGGCGTTGTATTATTTTGCTGCTCATTGGCGGAAGATAGCCATCCTGAGCCATGCCTGATCCTGCGCCTCATCGATGAGATCGAGGTTGGTCCTTAGCTTATCTGAATTATCTTCTTCATTATATGATTCCATCTGGAGGCTTGGAAGACCAATCTCCACCAGGATGATCGCTTCAGATCCGAAGACGAGACTGAAAGGAGTCTCCCTTATGGGGACTCTTGGAGTCGAATGATATGCCCACAATACACTTAGGAGTTTCTCCACCTATTTACCTTTGAACTCATCTAGTCAGGTTCAAAGCCCCCGAAGATGGTCCGATTCATAACTTCTGCTTCTCCATTAGTTTGGGGATGTCCAACAGAAGTGAACCGATGGCAAATACCCAGTTCGGTGTAAAAAGTCTTGAATACAACATTATCGAACTGACGACCGTTATCGATGATGATAGTATGGGGCAGGCCAAATCGGCAGATAATAGACTCCCAGAAGAATGATCTCACCTTGCTCTCGGTGATTTTGGCTAACGCCTCGACTTCAACCCATTTGGTGAAGTAGTCAATGGCGACAAATAAGAACCTCCATTGACCTGAAGCTAAGGGGAATGGTCCAAGAATATCCATCCCCCACTGAGCGAAGGGCCACGGAGCAGAGAGTGAAGTAAGCTGAGAGGTGGGCTATCGCTAGATATTGAAATATCGCTGGCAACTGTCGCACTTTTGGACTAGCTCAGCAGCATCTTTCCGCATAGTAAGCCAATAATACCCTTGGCGAAGAGCCTTGTGTGCCAGTGATCTGCCCTCCAGGTGGTTCCCACATATGCCCTCATGAATCTCTCTGAGAATATAGTTGGCATCTGCAGGACCGACACATTTGAAAAGTGGATGAGAGAAGGACTTCCTGTATAGCTGCCCTTTTAGTAATACAAATTTAGGGGCCCTTCACTTAAGTAGCCTGATTTCTATAGGATCAGTGGGAAGAGTGTCTCGTCAGTAAGATAGTGGATGTAAGCATCCATCCATGTTGACTCTTGTGCAACTGGCAGAGTCTCTTATGCTACATGAATGATTGAAATTTCTAGGTGCTCGACATATGTCCTCCCCAATGTATTATCTGCCAAAGTAGCTAGCTACGACAAAATGTCGGCTAGCATTTTTGCCTATGGGAATATAACTGATAGTGAAATAAGCCAATGAAGAGGTCAGCAACTTGACCTTATTTAGATACCAAGACATGATGGGGTCCCGAGCTTCGTACTCCCCAATGATTTGTCCAGAGATAAGTTGGGAGTCGGTGAAGGCTCTGAGATGCTTTATTCTGAGCTTCCGTGCGAGCTTAAGTCCGGCCAATAGGGCCTCATACTCAACTTAGTTATTAGTAGCTTTAAAAAGAAATCGAAGAGCGTACGCCAATACTATGACCTCTGAATTTGCAAGAATACGACCGGCTCCACTTCCTTGAGAATTAGAGGCACCATCGACATGAAGGATCCAAGCCTTCACGGCATCCTCATCAGCATCTGAACATGTCATGGGGAGATCCTTAGGTTGTTCTTCTGTCCAGGTGCATTCCACTAGAAAGTCCGCCAGCACCTGGGACTTCAGGGTAGACCATGATTGAAATGAAAGATCGAATTCCTCCAATTTGATGGCCCATTTAGCTAGCCGATTGAAGGTGTCAGGGCAAGCCAAGATAGCTCTAACAGACTGGTCTGTGAGCACCACGATCGGATGGGCTTGAAAGTATGGCCTGAGACGCTGAGTGAAGATAATCAGAGCAAAATAATTTTTTTGATTCTAAAATACATGATCTCCGCATCATGGAGCACCTTGCTAGTATAGTAAATAGGTTTTTGTGCTCCATCAGGGTCGAGACATACCAGAACAGAGCTGACTGCCTCTGGAAAGGTAGCAAGATAAAGGAAGAGCTTTTCTCCTTCTTTTGGCTTTGACAACAGTGGCGGTGTGGATAGGAATCCCTTCAGTTCCTTGAAGGCTCTCTGACAGCTCTCCGTCCACTCGAAGCCGTCCGCTTTGTGTAGAGCTTTGAAGAAGGGCAAGCACCTCTCCGCTGATCTTTATAGGAATCGACTCAGAACGGCCACTGTTTCGTTGAGCCATTGCACCTCCTTTTTATTGACTGGTTGTCTCATATCAAGAATGGCTTGTATCTTCTCCGGATTTGCTTCAATCCCCCGCTAGGTCATTAGAAAGCCCAGGAATTTTTTTGCGGTGACCCCAAATGCACACTTGCAAGGGTTAAGCTTCATTCGATGGCACCGAAGGTTATTGAATGTCTTCTCTAAATCTACGATATGGTTGGCGATGCAGATGCTCTTAGTTAGCATATCATCCATATATAACTCCATGTTGTGCCCAATCTGGTCTTCAATGTCTTCCCTCCCTTCACATTGCATCAACATACAAATGCATGAGTTTGTAGTTTCATAATATCTCAATTTTGGGAACCTCATTATGTCTATCATATGTAACTTTTGAATCACTTACACATTACGTTCATTCCATGACACTGAGCATGAGAAATTTAATTTCACTAGGATAATCATTTACTCATTCATGTAACTAAATTCTAATGCATAAGGAGCCTACAATAGCATGCAACCTGGCAAATCCTCCTCACTGATCTCTGCACTATGAATGGAATGGAAATCCTACCAATAGGGATATGCAACCCAGGAATGTGACCCTTCATTCAAAAACCAGATTACTGAAAGATTTTAAAATGCCTCTTGATGTGGCTGATGGAGCCACGTGGATGATCACGGCAAAATCAACCTAGTGGTGCGGACATGTCTACCCTGGCTCCTTCGCGTTGGCTTGGAGATGAACATTAATGGAACTAGATCCAATTTGGAGGAGGATAACTTTTTGATGTGGTATGCTGTTTCTCTCTCTAAAATGCTTAGTTTTTCCATAACTGCATGATTTTTTCAAAAAAAAATAACACAAAGTTGAACACTAGTCGGAAATCAAAATCATACCTAATGGAACATATTTTTTTTAAGAAAAACCAAGCACAAGCATATATGCAAAGAAAATGACTCTTTGACTGGCTCCTGCATGAAGCTATTCTGATAAAATTTGGTTTTTGGAGTTATGATTGGGCCTGTTATAATGGATCTAGTAATTTCTATTCGCAACTAGTTTAGAATTAAGGTTTTGTTGTTGTTGTTTGTTAAGGTTTGTCAACTGAGGCATGGACAAGTTTGGCTGACTTAAAGCAACTATATTGACTTTCTAATACACACACCCGGCCTGGAGTTTCTCATCCAAAATTTCATCTGAACCTTTCTGCATATGCAAATCTTGTTTAAATTTTGGATCAAGCTGACTGTTGAAAACCCGATTGAGTTCAAGTCGCATCCACATCTTGCTAACCAATTGGCAGCGCATTGATGTGCAAACTTGTCTGAAACTGCTGAAGGCTTTATTTTTATGCAACTGAGTCACTTTTTTATGCGCTTCCCAGTCACCTTTTTATCTGCAATAATCATTTTGATAGTTTGATTAGGTGGAACTCTGACAAACCTAATATCTTCATCTTACAGAAGGTTGCTTGCACAGATACGTGCATTAGATTAACATCTGTCAGTTTACTTAAGTTATTTTCAAATTAAATTTTGGATGCTGGCAATCCTTTTCCGATTGAATTCTATTTCCTTTTCTTTAGGGATTCGATGATCTTCAGATGTCAAAGCTGAAAAGAAGTGAGGTCTTCACGAGAGAAAGGGAGAGGGAGATTGCACACGTAGGGCATTTCATAATCGTCTAGTAGCTCGTTGAAAATTTATTTGATTACTAAGCAAAAACAAGATTGCCTTTAGCTACCCACGACCTTTAACTTGAATTCTATTTTTAGGTTGTAGAATCAGTGAATGAGCTTGCTCAGATCATGAAGGATCTCTTAGTCCTTGTGATCGATCAGGTATGAGTTATTTTTTTAGAGAATTACAGAATACCTGTTTGTAAAATTGCTAATTCTGAAGTACTTTTATGTATAATTGAACCTAACTGGCTTATAAATTACGCCAAACCATGCTGGGACAACTACAAACCACATTCAATGTGAATTAAATATGCCCACCACAATCTATAACCCGCTAGATTTTCTTTAGCTAGGGTTGTAGTTATGGGAGCCTATTTACAATAGACCTGCATAAAGATTTTCTTGGATGCATACCTGCCACTCTTATCCTATTTGCACCTACCGACGCGATCTCTTTTGGGTCGGCGGCTGCAAGTGATTACCGTCGGCATGACAGTCCGGATGCCCATGGCATGCTTATAATGCATGTCATGCATGAATATTTTTCTCTAAAATATATTTTTTATTTTTAAAATTTTATTTTTTTATACTTAAAAAATATTGATAGAATTGTTAATGTGTTACCATAAGGCAGTGTTTGAAACAAAGGAGGATATTCGAAGAATATTTTTTCTATCCCAAAAGCTATAACTAGAGAAATATTTTGAAAAAAATTAAGCAAAGGGATAAGCCATATTTAACCATAAATTATTTCCTGAACTTATTTCCCAAAGAATCCAGGAATAACTAGAGTTATCCTTTGATGGCAAAATTGTAACTTTAAAAAGGTACTTATTTATTCAGCTATTTTATGGATAAATGCTGTCATGTACACTTATCCAGAGATAGCTTTTGAAAAGTCAAACACTACCTAATACATATATCACTAATAAAATGGTAGATTAATTATTTTATTAAATTAAATTATTAAAAATATATATTTTTTAAATATGGAAGGTTAAAATGTAAAATTAAAAATTTAAGAAATAAAATGAATTTTAAGGGATAAAATTATATTTTCGTCAATTTTTTTTCTTGTCTTGGTCTTCCATCACGTACAAGAGCTTTTTTTAGACTAGACTGGCACGTATCAGGCTATGACATGCCTCATGAACTACTCCACCAGACTGTAATACATCCCCAGCATGAATCTTGTGGGAAATGGGTGCAGCCAATGCTGGGCAAGAAGGCGTCTCCCTGCACCACAATCTCCAACCTTCGTCTCAGGTTACAGTAAGAGCGTCCCGTCTACGGCCGAGGTTTGCGTGCAATCTAGACCTAAGAATAATCCACGGGGTCTCCATTCTCGACTACATGAGGGTTCAAAAAAAAAATTTAAAAAAAAAAGGGAATGGAGTGAGCAACAACCCCTATCAAAATCCTAAATTCCTATTAAGATCTCCTCCTCCTTTAAACAACCAAGCTAGAGACAGAGGTTTAGAGCTCCATAACGTTGCAGAGAATTTTCTATATCTATTCCTAAGAAATCATCACTAATGGAGTCTTCTACGGGTACTCGAAATCATTCCGTCGCGAGAGCTGAGGAATGAATTATGCGGGGATAGGGGGATTAATATTTGCTTTAGAGATTCCCGTCAAATTTCCATTTAAGAAGGATCATTTCAAAATCTTTATAATCGAAACAATTCATCCTCTGAGATGTTCAGCGCGATTAGGACAAGTATGGTGCTTATCATGAGGAGCCAGAGCAACATTTGTCTGCCATTAATGCGATGATAATTTTATCTTGCATCAAAAACATACTTCGATGATCATTCGAAATGATGAGAGTCATTTTGAACAATAAAACCTTAGATAAAAGGAAGAAGTGATTTTGTTTAATTTTAATGATGAACCTTATGGCTATACAGTCGAATTATAAAATTTCTTTGATTTTTTACTTTTTTTTTAACAAGCTATTATTTAACATTTACATAAAAAATCAAAAATAATTTTTTTGTTACCTACTAAATACAACTTTGCATCTCTTGCTTAAAAAATAAAAAATGATCATAACTACCACATTGAGTTGCTAGAATTATAATAAAAAAATATTATGTATTAAATATATTTTTTATTAAAAATATATTTAAATTAAAAATTATTTTTTTATTAGAGAGAAAAAGAAAAGAGAATAAGAGGAGGAAGAATGATGGTAATGTAAAATGTGGCCTTAAACTATCAAGTCCAACCCTAAGCTAAATGTTAATTAAGCGGATGCACGTTCCACTCCGCATGCACTAGTTTTATGCACCAAGTAAGCTCGATTCATATTAAATGTAATTCAAAGTTTTGAGATTTTTAATTAGTTTTACGCACACATATAAAGAATATTATGTCTTCACAATTATTTGATTTATATATATGTCGTTCAATTGCCTGATACATTCATATGGTAGTGTTTTTATTTCTCCTCTCTCTATTGTCACGGTCACCTTCTATTTTTTTGCTCAATTATTGGCCTTCCATGGCATAGCTTTTCGCTCTCTTTCTTCTCACTTAGTATACCTAATCCTCTCCTAACTCACAAAATATTCTCACAAAGGGACACATCAATTTTATTTAAAATTTGATGATGATTTTAAGGTATGCAGCCCTTAATGATTAAATGAATCACATAATGAAGCGACTCTTCTCACTAAGCACATTAGAGAAAAAGAATGAATGGACAACTCGTGCCCTAACATAGATCCTTTTCTAATTCACACAAAGAATAGATGTAGATGTATTTTAGTGCATCTTAGAGCCCCCAGTATATCACAAACCTTCCTTAATCCATAAATAAAGATGGTAATATTAACCTATAAAATAGGAACCCTTTCCATTTTGCCCCATTTTCCATCTTGCCCCATTTGAAGCAAAGATTCCTCACCTTTTCTAAAGCTTTCTAAACTTTTATAAAACTTTTTAAATCTCCCTTATGCTCTCTAAAGCTCTCATAAGTCCTTCTCGTCTTCCTATAAATCTTCTAAATTCTAAAGCTCTTGAAAGATAAACCATTTGGGGGAACTCTTCTATGAGAGTCTTCTCCTCACATCTATTTACTGTAAATATCCACTGACTTGGGCATGGAAGGGTCCTCCACAGAGGGCAACCCCAAGGAAATCCTCTACGTGCGGACTGTCTTGCAGGTTCTACCTCGGGCGTTGTCACGCCCCAGAGCTAAAAATTTTGAGCTAGGGTGACAACCCGCCGCATGCCAGGCATGCAAGGCATCCCGAATCATGACACTGAATTCAAGAAAGGCAACAACCTATATATCATTCAAGTCCATAACCTTAATATAATCATAACTAAAGATTTGGGCTACAAGCCCTACACGCAAACATTACTGGGGTTACATCAACATATGAATCCACTTTATTTTAAATAGAAGCTCCAACGACCCTATGGTTCCTTCTTCAATCCTGAGGCTCTGAAAACATTATGAGATTTATATGAGCTAACACTCAATAAGTAAGCCTATATTAATATAAAATAGTCATATATCATCATATCTTATCAAGATATCATCAAGTCATAATTTTCATAGAAACTTCCAATTTAATTAACATGCTATCATAATCATGCATATCATTAAGTCAAAATAATCATGAAAGCTTATAAAACAAATACCAGAATATGCATTGCAAACAAATCCACTATTTATATTTAATCATTGTTATATTATATCATATGTGTCCCACGGCCCTGCAATGCCTCCATTAATCAGCACACATGCTCTAGATGTGCGTGGCCTCCACATGCCATATCAATCAGCACACACCCTCTAGATGTGAGTGGCCTCCACATGCCATATCAATCAGCACACATCCTCTAGATGTGCGTGGCCTCTACATGCCATATCAATCAACACACACCCTCTAGATGTGCGTGGCCTCCACATATCATATCAATCAGCACACATCCTCTATATGTGCGTGGCCTCCACATGCCATATCAATCAGCACACATCCTCTAGATGTGCGTGACCTTCACATGCCATATCAAAGAAGAACCACAGCGACACATATAAATATAATCCAAATCATTTTACACATGCATGTCACATATTATGCGTCATCATAAGCATAATTTCTCTCATAACACATAAACAGTGGTTTGTATATTTTTAACCGTTGCATATAATCAATTCACTTTGCAAATAATATCAACTATTATAGCAAATATGCAATTAGATTCACATGGTATAGCTTACCAATTTCCAAAATAATCAATAAATCTCTATTTCATAAATATGCATAAAACTATAAATACAACCATTTATAATTTATGAAATTATTATATTTGGCTTACTTACCTCGGTACGCTAATCTCAAATGGTTAACCAGTATTTAGACATCTGGGTACTTGTATCCCAAAAACTGTAAAATATGGAATCCCAAACTTCACACGTATGGGAGCTTTCTTTCATGCATCACTTCTTCACAAGTTATACTAGAAAGGTTGAATTCTGCCCTTAGCATAAACTCCTTACCACAAGAAAAAGATTTTATTTTCCAGAGCAATGCATCGTTCTCGGGTGCATAGTTAGCAGATCCCATGGAGGTATGCACAATAGGATTTGTAGCATCTGAAGGTACAGGCACTTCGATTTCAACACTTGTTCCAGTGATCCATTCCTTGAATCGACTTCTTGCCTTTACCATGAGCTCTATTTGACTTCTTGCATGCCTCTTAATTTGAGCTTCCACCTAGATAATAGGCTTTACCTAAGTACTGAGTCTGTATGACATCAAATCAAAAGATCCATCAGGTGGTATGAAGGATATTGTCTTGCCATTCTCAAAACAGGCCAACGTACAAACTGGTGAAATTTGATATCATCTAGATCTATAGCTTTCCCTTCTGTGGCCCGACCTTGAGTCTCCAAAAGCACCGTCAACAAATACCACCGGATCTTGAGTTTTCGGATCACCCTGTATTTCAATGAGTTAGGCGAAGAATGTTCGGCTTGGAGGGCGGACATGTCCCATCGGTAGTCTCGCCATACAAGGACGCGACCCTAGATGTCAAGGAGGAAGAGCGCCGAGACGGCTCCCGCCTTGCGATGTTTAGATTTGGGCGATCAGATCAGAGGAGGACGAGAGGCACGTGATCAAGATCTGGCCACCACTTCCTCCCTTGCTGCCACCAAAGATCTCTCGCGTTCGAAGGCGGTGGCTCAAATGCTGATCCTTCGCCTACACAAAAGTGAACGCTAACCTCTCTCCGATACCCGGATCTTGTCCTAAGGCTTTTCTCTCTCTCTCTGGCGTTATAAGGATGGGGCTGGGCAGGGGATTATCTGGAGGAGGTGTGCGCCAGGGTGAAGGAGGGAGTCGACCTTTCACTCCTTTTTTTTTCTCCCACACGACGCCTCGGATCAGATATATCAGGAACCAATCAGACACACGACGACTTGGGTAACCAATCGACAAGTCGGAAACCTAAACGTCCGAATAAACTCTAGGTACCAGGTGTCCTCAAATAAATGCTGGGGTTACCTTCCCCACAATTAAATTATCGGGGGTTACATTCTCCCTCCCTTATAAAAATTTCGTCCTCGAAATTGACACACATCAAATATACTATAGAATTCAAATATGATCTATCAACAATCTTGAATAGAGAATTTACCTGCAAATAATTATGGATACTTCTTTTTCATTTCTTTCTAAAGTTCCCAAGTTCATTTCTTTCTAAAGTTCCCAAGTTTTTCATTTCCTCCTCAAGCTGCCAAATAGCCTCCATCTCAGAATGATTACTCCACTGAACCTTGATATAAGGAATGCTACACCATCTCAGAACTTGATCCTTGCGGTCCACGATGTACACAAGATGATCTTCATAAGTCAATTCTTTCTTAAGCTAAATTGGTTCATAATGGGAGCTTAGAATATACCTCAATCATAAAGATATGAAACACATTGAACACCCCAAAGAATAATGAAGACAGTGCTAAGCTATAAGCCACCTCCTTTATTTTGATCAAAATCTAAATGGCCCAATATATTGAGGACTCAATTCACCTCTAAACCCAAACCTCATTACATCATTGGTTAGTAAAACTTCCAAATGATCTTCAACCTGAAATTTCAAATCTTTTTTTTTTTTTTGACATCAACATAACTTTTCTATTAACTCAGAGCTACATGAAGCTGCTTTAATTAACGATACTTTTCATAGTTGCTACACCAGCTCAGTCCAAAATTGTTTCTCTCTCACCTCATCTCAATATGAAGGGAATCTACACCTTATATCATAGACAATTGAAATGAATCCATTTGAATGTTGGCTTGGTAATCAATAAAATAAGCATTTTCACTAAGGGTAAGAAACTATACCAAGAATTTTCTAAATTCATTACACAAGCTTGCAGTATATCATCTAAAATCTAATTGGTTACTGCAAATTATCCATCTATTTGAGGGTGGAAGGCTGGACAAAAATTCAGCTTAATCTACAAAACTTTATGAAGACATCATCGAATTAGGAGAGTGAGACAAATGGGTTTAGACTCAATTTACGCAGTTTACCATTAAACCAAAAACAAATATTAACATTTTATCCCGCTAAAATTTCATCCTCGAAATTAAATGTCCATAAATTTTGTACCATTAAAGATACTCACTAGCAAACTTTTATTTCATTCCCAAGTACCCAAATGATATGTCCAACTTTCAAAATTACTTTAATCTTTCTACCAAATAAAACTAAATTCCTTAAGAAGTATTTTTTTTATATACCTTAACTTCTCACAACACAATCATCAAAAATATCATAGAGTCCATCACATGTATTATGTCATCCATTCTTAAGGTTAATAATATATCAGTTACTCTTAATTCCTCGATAAGATAGTTCTAAATTCTTGTGACCTAGATATAAGATAGTTTTCTTCCAATGCTCTCTCAACTCATAAATAGTTGAATGTACCACTAATCATTACGACACTTATTTCAATCATCATAACATACTTAGTTTCACTCTTGAATACTTCAAGCTAACATCAATGAACATTAAGCCAATCATTTAGGATATCTTTCATAATTATCATAATCAACTAATTTAATTTCTTTGAATAATAGTGCCATCATTAATCATCAGTAGGATTAATTTATCTCCTTCATATTTATCAATAATACCACCATAACCAATCAATTTCTCTTGAATAGGTCAGTATATCCTCAATAAATAATGCAATTTTAAATGATTCAAATTCTTGAATCGATTATTTCGTTACTAATGATTATCAAAATCATCTATAGATTATGCAATGTCTCATGCCATAACATGACCAAATAATTTAAACCCTTCAAATATCTCAAAGTGACTTCACTAATCAAGATCAGATAGATACAAGACTTATAAGGTCAATAAAGATTGAAAATGCACTTACCATCCGAAAGACATAATTAAAATTATAGTAATCTCTCTATGACTTGAAAGTGATAATAGATGTACCCTTAACCATAATCCATAACTGATAATAATCAAAATAAAATCATCTCCCTCCTATTTTCTTAACAATAATTATGCCACTTATGGATGATTGATAATTTATCCATCCTGGAGAAAGATATCTACTTAGGAACTATGAAGAAAGGTACAATAAGTATGCACGATAAATTAATGAATAGATATCTTGATTTAGAAATCTATTAACAGATGAAAATTCCCATAAAATTCTTTATCAATGGAGTTTATCTTATTCTCATTATTGCTAAAATCTTTCACTTTCTACCATCAAAATATTTGATCATTTATAGCCAAAATCAGTTCTAAAGATTAATAGAGTCTACTACTCTTAAAAACTTAAACAGTAATTGTCTCAGAATTAAAATTTTATAATCTTCCTAAATGATCCATCATGATATAATATGAAGTCAATCACTTCATTAACATCAGCATCAACCATTTCCATATCTAGCAAAGTAACAATCAGCCTTGAACAAGCAATATCCACATAAAAGTTTCTTAGTAAAATTCACTATATATACTTATCCATCCAGACTTAAATTGAAAAAGTACTCACTTGTAATTGATCAAAAACATGTAGTTAACTATTTCATTACCAAAATATCATCAATATTAATCATCTCTATAATCGGCAGATTAGCTCATAATCTTAAACTTACAATATCAACAATGTAAGTTCTACAAATAAAAATTCATTATATACATCCACATTCAAATTTAGATTCACTAACTCCAAATCCACATATCAACTCAATTGCAATATGGACATAATGATGTTATCTTAGTCATATTAGTTCTTAATTGTAATTTTCAACTACTATATTATTTAAAGATCTGGAACTGCTACGAGCCATTTCCAATAAGTTTGACGGAACTAAAACCTCTAGAAGCCCCTTGGCCTCCCCATTGGTCAAGGCCACCAGCCTGGGAGTCCCACACTATATCATTATCTTCAAGTGCGATGGTTCATTCTTTATTCCTATCAAATTCATATTTCAATTAATATCTTGATAACCTTTAAATTTTAGGCTTTCAAAGCATAATATCTAAAATTCATTATAATTGTCTCAATGTCATCCTAGTATTTTTCCTAGAGTGTCATCATGTATGTGTCCCTAAGGTTAAAACCTAGGCTCTGATACCATAAAAGCTGTCACACCCCAGACCCAAAAATTTTGAGCTAGGGTGACAACCCGCCGCATGCCAGGCATGCAAGGCGTTCCGAATCATGACACTGAATTCAAGAAAGGCAACAACCTATATATCATTCAAGTTCATAACTTTAATACAATCCATAACTAAAGATTTGGGCTACAAGCCCTACACGCAAACATTACTGGGGTTACATCAACATATGAATCCACTTTATTTTAAATAGAAGCTCCAATGACCCTATGGTTCCTTCTTCAATCCTGAGGCTCTGAAAAATATTGTGAGATTTATATGAGCTCACACTCAATAAATAAGCCTATATTAATATAAAATAGTCATATATCATCATATCTTATCAAGATATCATCAAGTCATAATTTTCATAGAAACTTTCAATTTAATTAACATGCTATCATAATCATGCATATCATTAAGTCAAAATAATCATGAAAGCTTATAAAAAAAATACCAGAATATGCATTGTAAATAAATCCACTGTTTATATTTAATCATTGTTATATTATCATATGTGTCCCACGGCCCTGCAATGCCCATATCAATCAGCACACATCCTCTAGATGTGCGTGGCCTCCACATGCCATATCAATCAGCACACATCCTCTAGATGTGCGTGGCCTCCACATGCCATATCAAAGGAGAACTACGGCGACACATATAAATATAATCCAAATCATTTTACACATGCATGTCACATATTATGCGTCATCATAAGCATAATTTCTCTCATAACACATAAACAGTGGTTTGTACATTTTTAACCGTTGCATATAATCAATTCACTTTGCAAATAATATCAACTATTATAGCAAATATGCAATTAGATTCACATGGTATAGCTTACCAATTTTCAAAATAATCAATAAAACTCTATTTCATAAATATGCATAAAACTATAAATACAACCATTTATAATTTATGAAATTATTATATTTGGCTTACTTACCTCGGTACGCTAATCCCAAATGGTTAACCAGGTATTTAGACATCTGCGTACTTGTATCCCAAAAACTGTAAAATATGGAATCCCAAACTTCACACGAATGGGAGCTTTCTTTCACGCATCACTTCTTCACAAGTTATACTAGAAAGGTTGAATTCTGCCCTCAGCATAAACTCCTTACCACAAGAAAAAGATTTTATTTTCCAGAGCAATGCATCGTTCTCGGGTGCATAGTTAGCAGATCCCATGGAGGTATGCACAATAGGATTTGTAGCATCTGAAGGTACAGGCACTTCGATTTCAACACTTGTTCCAGTGATCCGTTCCATGAATCGACTTCTTGCCTTTACCATGAGCTCTATTTGACTTGTTGCATGCCTCTTAATTTGAGCTTCCACCTAGATAATAGGCTTTACCTGAGTACTAAGTCTATATGACATCAAATCAAAAGATCCATCAGGTGGTATGAAGGATATTGTCTTGCCATTCTCAAAATGCCCCGTACAAACTGGTAAAATTTGATATCATCTAGATCCATGGCTTTTCCTTCTGTGGCCCGACCTTGAGTCTTCAAAAGCACCGTCAACAAATACCACAGGATTTGAGTTTTCGGATCACCCTGTATTTCAATGAGTTAGGCGAAGAACGTTCGGCTTGGAGGGCGGACAAGTCCTATCGGTAGTCTCGCCATACGAGGACGCGACCCTAGATGTTGAGGAGGAAGAGCCGAGACGGCTCCCGCCATGCGATGTTTGGATTCGGGCGATCAGATCAGAGGAGGACGAGAGGCATGTGATCAGGATCTGGCCACCACTTCCTCCCTTGCTGCCACCAAAGATCTCTCGCGTTCGAAGGCGGTGGCTCCAATGCTGATCCTTCGCCTACACAAAAGTGAACGCTAACCTCTCTCCGATACCCGGATCTTGTCCTAAGGCTTTTCTCTCTCTCTCTGGCGTTATAAGGATGGGGCTAGGCAGGGGATTATCTGGAAGAGGTGTGCGCCAGGGTGAAGGAGGGAGTCGACCTTCCACTCCTTTTTTTTTCTCCCACACGACGCCTCGGATCAGAGATATCAGGAACCAATCAGACACACGATGACTTGGGTAACCAATCGACAAGTCGGGGTCGGGAATCTAAACGTCCGAATAAACTCTAGGTACCAGGTGTCTTCAAATAAATGCTAGGGTTACCTTCCCCACAATTTAAATTATCGGGGTTACAGGCGTCGAGACTGGTGTTTGGACCCGGAGCCAGAGCACACCCGAGTCAAAGAACGGATTTCCGCGACAACACAAAGAAAGCAGAGTTACAACTAAAAAGGGGAGGGAATGGGCCCTTGACATCTTGGAAGAGTGCCGGCTAAGACATGGCTTAGCGAATGATGGCCCTTGGGGGCAGGGGGCATTTATCCCCCACTCCAAAGATTGGAAAAGAGGGGAGAAGGAGAGGAAGAGGGAGAGGGAGCTGCTCCCTTTTTATCTTTCCAATCGAAGGACATGGTCGGACGCAAGGAAAAAGAGGGTAGCAAAAAAGTTAACCAAGCTGCACAACTAAGAAGATTCTTACTTACTCTGCAGCGGTGGAGTTCTTGGTACTCTGGAGTAAAGGAGAGGCAGGGCTCATAAAGTGACAAGACCCACTTGCTGCCTGACGGATTGTGGCTCAATTATTTCGGCCAAAACGGGTGCAACTGAGGGCATCCACCATATTGTGAGTTATTTTACGTACTCGAAATAATCGAGTCATGGCTGGGGATTGGTTGCAGTCTATGCCGCTTGTGAGCGGTTATTTGTTTATTTATTTACTTATTTATAAGCGTTAGAGATGTTTAGAAGTGACATTAGAGCATACCTTTCTATCAACAGCATGACTCAATCCAGCAGAACAATTGGCAGATTGCAATCATGTGTGTATATATATATATATATAAGCATTTTCTTTTCACTACACAGTAAAGATAATGAGAACGGTTGCCATAGATTTTCATTCTCCAACCTGTAGTCCAATTAGCAGCGGATTCTAATATCATTTTTTCGCTCTTACGGCCTGCAAAATATGTTCTCTCATAAAGATTGAGATTGATGATCCCTACGAATGATGCTCAAATCAGTAAAATTTTTTTAACCATAGATAATAAGAAAAAGATTATTAAAGAACAATGCCCAAGATTTTTGAAGAACAATGATACTCGTTCAAGTTTCTTAGTACTTGTGTACTTGAACGATTACTCAAGATGATAAGTTATCTAATTCTTCGAACGCAATTGTGTAAGCTGACGGCTGATAAGGCCAATGAATATGTGTCTTATTAGGAAATATGAGATTTCGTTGATTATAAAGAGGGATGCTATATCCAGCCCATGTTTCCATTTAAGAAGGATCATTTCAAAATCTTTATAATCAAAACAATTCGTCCTCTGAGATGTTCAGCACGATTCGGACAAGTATGGTGCTTATCATGAGGAGCCATAGCAACATTCGTCCATTAATGTGATGATAATTTTATCTTGCATCAAAAACATACTTCGATGATCCATTCGAAATGATAAGTCATTTTGAACAATAAAAACTTAAGATAAAAGGAAGAGATGATTTTGTTTAATTTTAATGATGAACCTTAAGGCTATAGTCGAATTATAAATTTTTTTAATTTTTTACTTTTTTTAACAAGCTATTATTTAACATTAACATAAAAAATCAAAAATAATTTTTTTGTTACCTACTAAATACATACTTTGCATCTCTTGCTTAAAAAATAAAAAATGATCATAACTACCACATTGAGTTGCTAGAATTATAAAAAAATAATATTATGTATTAAATACATTTTTTTATTAAAAAATATATTTAAATTAAAAATTATTTTTTATTAGAGAGAAAAAGAAAAGAGAATAAGAGGAGGAAGAATGATGGTAATGTAAAATGTGGCCTTAAACTATCAAGTCCAACCCTAAGCTAAATGTTAATTAAGCAGATGCACGTTCCACTCCACATGCGCTAGTTTTATGCACCAAGTGAGCTCAATCCATATTAAATGTAATTCAAAGTTTTGAGATTTTTAATTAGTTTTAAGCACACATATAAAGAATATTATGTCTTCACAATTATTTGGCTTATATATGTCGTTCAATTGCCTGATACATTCATATGGTAGTGTTTTTATTTCTCGTCTCTCTATTGTCCCGATCACCTTCTATTTTTTGCTCGATTATTGGCCTTCCATGGCATAGCTTTTCGCTCTCTTTCTTCTCACTTAGTATACCTAATCCTCTCCTAACTCACAAAATGTTCTCACAAAGGGACACATCAATTTTATTTAAAATTTGATGATGATTTTGAGGGATGCAGCCCTTAATGATAAATGAATCACATAATGAAGCGACTCTTCTCACTAAGCACATTAGAGAAAAAGCATGAATGGACAACTCATGCCCTAACATAGATCCTTTTCTAATTCACACAAAGAATAGATGTAGATGTATTTTAGTGCATCTTAGAGCCCCCAGTATATCACAAACCTTCCTTAATCCATAAATAAAGATGGTAATATTAACCTATAAAATAGGAACCCTTTTCATCTTGCCCTATTTGAAGCAAAGATTCCTCACCTTTTCTAAAGCTTTCTAAACTTTTCTAAAACTTTTTAAATCTCCCTTATGCTCTCTAAAGCTCTCATAAGTCCTTCTCATCTTCCTATAAATCTTCTAAATTCTTTTAAGTTATCATAATCTTTCCCTACTGAGCTATGTTAATCTCTTTCTACTCTCTATTCTTATTCTCTATCCTCTACAATCAATAATATCTGATGCTAAAGGTCAGACAAGACGAATGATCGTGATAGGTCGCACCAACAATAAGTCTCAAAAAAGATAAGTATATCTAATTTATTTTATTTGATTTCTCTGAAATTAGTTTTAAAATGATAAAAATAACAATAAAAAAAATGTTTGGTAGATTATCGATTAAAAGATGAAGAAAAAGTTAAAAGTTTAAAGACTTTCCTTTGAATGGCTAGAAGATGGAGCAAGAATGAAATAATGCAATTATGATAAGCTATTTGTCTACTCACAAAAAAAATGTATATAATTTTTTTAAAAGTAATATTAAAAAGTTTCATGGGTTGGTATATGGGTCAGCGCGGCTTCATGCTAAGCATAACTCAGCCCAACCCATCTTAGGTTGGGCATGTGAGCCATGCCGGATTGACCCTCTATAGTGCTGTAATTGAACCGAGCCGCTCATGAGCTACTCGAGGCTCGGCTCGATAAAAGCTCATTTGTGTTTATCTCGTCATGTAAACAAGCTGAGTTTGAGCTTCATTTTAGAGCTCGTTTAATAAACGAGCCGAGCTTGAGCACTGGAGCAGAGTCGATTAGGAACTCGTGAGACAACTCGATTAAGAGCTCGTGAGACGGCTCAATTAGGAGCTTGCGAGCTGGCTCGATTAGGAGCTCATGAACAAGATGTTCTTTCATATTCTCTGGCTCCTCTTTGGGTTAAAAAATTTAAGTTTTTTTTTATTCTTGAGCCGAGCTTTAAACAAGCTAATTTGAGTCGAGCTTGAAACGAGCTTTTTCAGTTGAGCTTGTCGAGCTTTCTAATCATGCCAAATGAGCAAACTCAAGTCGAGCCCGAGCTTTTTGTAATCAAGCCCGAGCTTGAACATGGTTTTTCAAATTTAAACGAGCTCGAGCTCGAGTATTTGTTAACGAGCTAAGCTTGAGCACCGAAAAGCTCAGCTCGGCTCAGCTCGACTACAGCCTCCCTCTACTATTGGTGGGTCATGTCGGCATAGCTTGTGTTCTGTAGTAGAGGTATCGATACGGCACGGTGGCCCGCAGGACAGCCAATATAGTCGAATTGGTCTACGTAAGGGATCCATTTCTTCATTTTCTTTATTTCGGTGAGTGCTCCATTCTTTATTTAAAGCGTTACAATCTCTTAAACTTATCAAAATATTGGTCTTATTTTGTGTAATTATAATCTATTAGAGCTCCAGGAGAGAAAAATCACGTTCATTAAATTTTGGACTGGATGGAGCACATGGAAATAATTAAATTGTTGAATGAAATTTTTCAAAACTTACAAAGGCTGTGAATTCACTTGCTCCTAGTCATGAGCATCGTTTCTTTTTTGGTCCGCAAAATAAACTCATGGCTTCGCTTGACTAGCTAGCTTGCTGCTAATTATAAATATTATTTTTTCTAGAATTCAGGGTAAATTCCTGTAGCTCTACTTCACTAGTTTGCTCCTGGTCATAAAATATTACTTTTTCTATTAGACACAATATCATGCGGCTCCACTTGACTAGCTTGCTACTAGTCATAAATATTGTCTTTTTTATAACATACAATAAATTCATGTAGTTCCACTTGATTAGCTTGTGTGTAATCATAAATATTATTTTTTCTAAAACACATGCTAAATTCATGCAGCTCTACTTGACTAGTTTGCTGCTGGTCATAAAATATTTTTCTAGTATACACGATAAATTCGTATGGCTCCACTTGACTGGCTTGCTGCTAGTCATAAATATTATTTTTTTCTATAACACACAATAAATTCATGTAGCTCAATTAGTTTGCTGCTAGTCATAAAATATATTTTTTTAGAACTTACTATAAATTTATGTCACTACAAAAAAAGAATGGAATAGCGACGGAATTTAGCGATAGATCCATATTCGTTACAATATATAAAACATAGCAACAACAATTTTTTGTCGCTATATATTAAAGACGGATATAGCGACGAAATTTTTTTATTGCTAAATTTATTTATTATATATATATAATTAGCGATGAAAATTTTCGTTGCTAATAATATTTATTTTAATATAAAACATAGCGATGAAAATTTTTTGTTGTTAAATTTATTTATTATATATATATAATTATGACAAAACTTTTCATCACTAAATATATTTATTTTATACATAAAACATAGCGATGAAAATTTTTCGTTGCTAATAAGGTTTATTTCATACATAAAACATAGCGATGAAAAATAAGGTTTATTTCATACATAAAACATAGCGAATGAATTTTTCCATCGCTATATTTCTCCAAAAACCCTTTGGGGGCGTTTGGTAAGGATGGTTATCTACATTATCAGATATATGGTAATCTGATAAATTACTTTTTGATAATTTTTTGATCGCTTTCTACTCACATCATATCCCGAACCACATCCTCTTCAAGAATCGAGCCGCGGATCTCCATTGGCTAACAGCCCATCGCACACCGCAAAAATTTTTTCGATCGATAGCCTTCAATCCTCGTTACTCGCTTTGAATATCATTTATAAATACAAATTAATATAAAAAATTATTATTTATAAATATAATTTTTTAAATCAAATATATAATAATATATAATTTTTAATAAATTTAAAAAATATTTTAAGAATTTAATATTATATGACTGATAATCTATTTATTCTACTAAATTCAGTAATTAATATTAGTCCAAACATGCCAACAAGCTTTCTTCTTTCCAAAGTAACAAACACCTACAAATATACAAATAAATTTAAATATCCATTCAATAATTTATTTATATTTATATTTATTAAAAAATATAGATATAAATATAAATATATTCGGTTTTAGCCTTAATGGAAAGCCGCTGTCTATCCGCGTCTAAATAGTGTGAAAATCATCGGCTCAAAAGCACCTTCTAAGAGTCTTTATTATTGGCCGTCGGTTGGCGGAGTCTTTATTATTGGCACAAGAAACCGCCCAAACTAGGGCTCCCGAAAGAAACCGGCGCACTTTCTTTCCAATCCTGCCTGCTCTCTTCTCGCCATATATCTCCCTTTCTTCGATCTCCACTCCATCCCCCATCGTTGAGAACCCGGAGCCTTATACTCACTTGAAGCCCAATCTCGAGGCAGGTACGGAGGATTCGTCTCTGATTCTTTTCGTGTCTGATTCTTTAGGGTTAAGTCAATGTGGATATGTTTTCTCGATTATGTCTGTTTTGGTTTGTTTTTTCTTTCTGATTCTGTGGATTTGTTTTCTGTCTGTTTTGGTTTGTTTTAGGGATTTTTTTTCTTGATTTGTTTAATTCTTTCTGGTTCACAGAAATTTCTTAGAGGGTTTTTTCTTGGTGGGTTTCCTGCAGAGCGAATTGGGAATTAGGGTTTTTTTTTTTCGGTATATATCTTTGGAATCTGTCTTGATTTGTTCTTCCAGTAGGTTTTTTTTTTTTTTTTTTTTTCATAGTGTGATGGATCTGCTATTGTTTGATAATTAATGGACTACAGCTTTAACTAACCCCAGGACGCAATCAAATTGTCCATCAACCAACCATTTTGATAGAAGCAGCAGAATGACTAAGACTAAATTCGATTTTAGCGTGCAAGCGGACAGAGAATACCATATAAAAGAATACTATGTAAGACAACCGCTTGTGGAGGTATTCTCTGTGAGCGTCGACGACATATACGGTGAGAAGCCAGTCAACCTCTACGGCACAATCACATTTAAAGGTTGTTATCAAATCATATACAACCGTACAAGGGATGACTACGAATCCATCTACCCGGGCCAGAATGTTTTGTTGACTGGCCCAACTGAAGCCATGTTCGCCTACGATAGCTTCACCTTCGATGTGGACCTCAAGGATAAGGATGCTGGTTTGGATCCGGATCCGGATTCGGACGACGAAATCAACGAAATCAGCCGCAGGCAGATCGGGTGGAATGATTACTTCATTACTAAGGCGTCTTATGACGAGCTCATATCCGACAAGATTGACTACCACTTTGGTTCGGTGACAGTAAACTATGTTGTGTTGAGAGATGCGGCATTAGCCAAAGTGGAGGTTACGCTCATCGATGGAGATGGGGAAAGCCCCGCCGATGTTTACGGACGTATTATTGCTTTCAATGGCATAAACGAAAGCACCCTCTTCCGGAGGGAAAAAATGAGCGAATAGACGTACGTCTTGGGCAGCTCATCCCGTTGTCGAGATCCATTGTAGCCGTGCCGTTGGACGACTCTCTGAAAGTTCGGGCGGAACTCTATGATCATGACGATGAAATCGCGAATGGAACTGCAGAGTTTCCTGCTCAACGATTCTCCCCTCCATCCAAGAAGACTATTTCTGACAAGTACGCCAAGGAGACTGTTTCTTGCAAGTACGGTAAGATCGGAGTCAAGGTCACCTGGACTTAAGATATCCAAAGTCAACTTTTATGTTTACAATGCATTTTTATATTAATGCTGTTAATGTGGGGTTAGGTTTCTAAGCATTACGGGGATTTGCTCCCTATGTATAGTTATTACTAAATGGATAACTTTAAAATCCAAAGTGCTTATGCCTGAGAAGCATTAGTTGTCGTGTGCATTAATATTACAGCCAATGGCTTGAAAATCAGATCCAACAATAAATCAGCTAGACATTTAGATCATGAGTCAATTGGTTTGATCGAATAAATCAGTTTGAACGAATTGAATAATATTATAATTATTTTTTAATCTAATAATATAAAAATAATACATAACTATCAATTCAAGTGAAAAATTAAAATTTTAAAAAATTTAATCCTAATTTCATTTATCAAAACTAAACTTAACTCAAAATATGCTAGCTATGGGTTCAAACCCATAACCACTTGTGTACAAGTTATTTTTTTTAACCACTCAAATATTATTTTAATATTTTTTGACAAATTTTTTTTTGCTAAATTTATTTAATATATATATAATTAGCGATGAAAATTTTCGTTGCTAATAATATTTATTTCAATATAAAACATAGCGATGAAATTTTTATTGTTAAATTTATTTATTATATATATAAATTATGCCAAACTTTTCGTCGCTAAATATATTTATTTTATACATAAAACTAGCGAATGAAAAAATTTCGTTGCTAATAAGGTTTATTTCATACATAAAACATAGCGATGAAAAATAAGGTTTATTTCATACATAAAAACATAGCGAATGAATTTTTCCATCGCTATATTTCTCCAAAAACCCTTTGGGGGCGTTTGGTAAGGATGGTTATCTACATTATCAGATATATGGTAATCTGATAAATTACTTTTTTGATAATTTTGATCGCTTTCTACTCACATCATATCCCAAACCACATCCTCTTCAAGAATCGAGCCGCGGATCTCATTGGCTAACAGCCCATCGCACACCGCAAAAATTTTTTCGATCGATAGCCTTCAATATCCTCGTTACTCGCTTTGAATATCATTTATAAATACAAATTAATATAAAAAATTATTATTTATAAATAATTTTTTAAATCAAATATATATAATATATATTTTTTAATAAATTTAATTTAAAAATATTTTAAGAATTTAATATTATATGACTGATAATCTATTTATTCTACTAAATTCAGTAATTAATATTAGTCCAAACATGCCAACAAGCTTTCTCTTCCAAAGTAACAAACACCTACAAATATACAAATAAATTTAAATATCCATTCAATAATTTATTTATTTTATATTTATTAAAAAAATATAGATATAAATATAAATATATTCGGTTTTAGCCTTAATGGAAAGCCGCTGTCTATCCGCGTCTAAATAGTGTGAAAATCATCGGCTCAAAAGCACCTTCTAAGAGTCTTTATTATTGGCCGTCGGTTGGCGGAGTCTTTATTATTGGCAAGAAACCGCCCAAACTAGGGCTCCCGAAAGAAACCGGCGCACTTTCTTTCCAATCTGCCTGCTCTCTTCTCGCCATATATCTCCCTTTCTTCGATCTCCATCCATCCCCCATCGTTGAGAACCCGGAGCCTTATACTCACTTGAAGCCCAATCTCGAGGCAGGTACGGAGGATTCGTCTCTGATTCTTTTCGTGTCTGATTCTTTAGGGTTAAGTCAATGTGGATATGTTTCTCGATTATGTCTGTTTTGGTTTGTTTTTTCTTTCTGATTCTGTGGATTTGTTTTCTGTCTGTTTTGGTTTGTTTTAGGGATTTTTTTTCTTGATTTGTTTAATTCTTTCTGGTTCACAGAAATTTCTTAGAGGGTTTTTTCTTGGTGGGTTTCCTGCAGAGCGAATTGGGAATTAGGGTTTTTTTTTTTTCGGTATATATCTTTGGAATCTGTCTTGATTTGTTCTTCCAGTAGGTTTTTTTTTTTTTTTTTTTTTTCATAGTGTGATGGATCTGCTATTGTTTGATAATTAATGGACTACAGCTTTAACTAACCCCAGGACGCAATCAAATTGTCCATCAACCAACCATTTTGATAGAAGCAGCAGAATGACTAAGACTAAATTCGATTTTAGCGTGCAAGCGGACAGAGAATACCATATAAAAGAATACTATGTAAGACAACCGCTTGTGGAGGTATTCTCTGTGAGCGTCGACGACATATACGGTGAGAAGCCAGTCAACCTCTACGGCACAATCACATTTAAAGGTTGTTATCAAATCATATACAACCGTACAAGGGATGACTACGAATCCATCTACCCGGGCCAGAATGTTTTGTTGACTGGCCCAACTGAAGCCATGTTCGCCTACGATAGCTTCACCTTCGATGTGGACCTCAAGGATAAGGATGCTGGTTTGGATCCGGATCCGGATTCGGACGACGAAATCAACGAAATCAGCCGTAGGCAGATCGGGTGGAATGATTACTTCATTACTAAGGCGTCTTATGACGAGCTCATATCCGACAAGATTGACTACCACTTTGGTTCGGTGACAGTAAACTATGTTGTGTTGAGAGATGCGGCATTAGCCAAAGTGGAGGTTACGCTCATCGATGGAGATGGGGAAAGCCCCGCCGATGTTTACGGACGTATTATTGCTTTCAATGGCATAAACGAAAGCACCCTCTTCCGGAGGGAAAAAAATGAGCGAATAGACGTACGTCTTGGGCAGCTCATCCCGTTGTCGAGATCCATTGTAGCCGTGCCGTTGGACGACTCTCTGAAAGTTCGGGCGGAACTCTATGATCATGACGATGAAATTGCGAATGGAACTGCAGAGTTTCCTGCTCAACGATTCTCCCCTCCATCCAAGAAGACTATTTCTGACAAGTACGCCAAGGAGACTGTTTCTTGCAAGTACGGTAAGATCAGAGTCAAGGTCACCTGGACTTAAGATATCCAAAGTCAACTTTTATGTTTACAATGCATTTTTATATTAATGCTGTTAATGTGGGGTTAGGTTTCTAAGCATTACGGGGATTTGCTCCCTATGTATAGTTATTACTAATGGATAACTTTTAAAATCCAAAGTGCTTATGCCTGAGAAGCATTAGTTGTCGTGTGCATTAATATTACAGCCAATGGCTTGAAAATTAGATCCAACAATAATCAGCTAGACATTTAGATCATGAGTCAATTGGTTTGATCGAATAAATCAGTTTGAACGAATTGAATAATATTATAATTATTTTTTAATCTAATAATATAAAAATAATACATATAACTATCAATTCAAGTGAAAAATTAAAATTTTAAAAAATTTAATCCTAATTTCATTTATCAAAACTAAACTTAACTCAAAATATGCTAGCTATGGGTTCAAACCCATAACCACTTGTGTACAAGTTATTTTTTTAACCACTCAAATATTATTTTAATATTTTTGACAAAATTTTTTTTTTGCTAAATTTATTTAATATATATATATAATTAGCGATAAATTTTCGTTGCTAATAATATTTATTTCAATATAAAACATAGCGATGAAAATTTTTTATTGTTAAATTTATTTATTATATATATAAAATTATGCCAAAACTTTTCGTCGCTAAATATATTTATTTTATACATAAAACATAGCGAATGAAAAATTTTTCGTTGCTAATAAGGTTTATTTCATACATAAAACATAGCAACGAAAAATAAGATTTATTTCAATATAAAACATATATATTTCTCCAAAACCCTTTGGGGGCCTTTGGTAACAGGTAATCTATCTAGATTATCGATAATTTAAATGGGCCCATTGGATTACTCATGAAAGGGTGGATTTTGGTGGTTATATATATTACCAGATATATGGTAATCTAAATGGGCCTCATTGGATTACTCATGAAAGGGTGGATTTTGGTGACGGAAAAGACTTTGTACACCATCCCCGGTGCAGCAAGTCCTACGTGGGCTGCACCACTCCTTCCTATTGGTCCATGTGTGATGGGACAGAATAGCAGGGGATAATGTTACTTTTTTATCGTATATCCATTAAAAGTCGTTTAGCCTTTCACCATTCGTGTGAAGATGAAAATGTCCTTTCCCTCCAGCCTACTTCAACCCGTCATCTTATTTGGATTTTGCTGATAAGGTTCTTGCCTAGAAGAAGAGTATCCGAAGGAGTGGCAAAGCTCTGCCAGATGACATCCTTGCGCGCATTCAAGAGAACAAGATTCTCATCGTCGCGGAGATAGTACTCCCACCATAAAGTCCCCTTTAGGGTAATAACTTTGTTCTCTAGTATCAATCAAACTAGACCAGATGAGTAGAATTGATTATGCTGGGTAGTGGCACATTAGAAAATCCCAGGATAGAGAATGCTAGCTCTATTCAATGCCGTTCACTTGCTGTATGTATTCTTGATTATAGGATCGAATACCTCTCATAGTAGGTGGTTAATGTTGTGCGCGTGCATTCCCATTATCAAGTTGTGCATTACTCCGTAAAAAAATACTCCCACCATAAAGTCCCCCTTTAGGGTAATAACTATCGTTCTCTAGTATCAATCAAACTAGAGGGACCAGATGAGTAGAATTGATTATGCTGGGTAGTGGCACATTAGGAAATCCCAGGATAGAGAATGCTTGCTCTATTCAATGCTGTTCACTTGCTGTATGTATTCTTGATTATAGGATCGAATACGTCTCATAGTAGGTGGTTAAGTATATCAATTCAAATCTGGGCCATAAGGTAGGGGATAATGTTACTTTTTGATCGTACATCCATTAAAAGTCGTTCAGCCTTTCACCATTGGTGTGAAGATGAAAATGCCCTTTCCCTCCAGCCTACTTCAACCCGTCATCTTATTTAGATTTTGTTGATAAAAAATCGTAAGGTTCTTGCCTGGAAGAAGAGTATCCGAAGGAGTGGCAAAGCTCTGCCAGACGACATCCTTGCGCGCATTCAAGAGAACAAGATTCCCATCGTCGCGGAGACAATACTCCCACCATAAAGTCCCCCTTTAGGGTAATAACTGTCGTTCTCTAGTATCAATCAAACTAGAGGGACCAGATGAGTAGAATTGATTATGCTGGGTAGTGGCACATTAGGAAATCCCAGGATAGAGAATGCTAGCTCTATTCCGTTCACTTGCTGTATGTATTCTTGATTATAGGATCGAATACCTCTCATAGTAGGTGGTTAATGTTGTGCGCGTGCATTCCCATTATCAAGTTGTGCATTACTCCGTAAAAAAGTACTCCCACCATAAAGTCCCCCTTTAGGGTAATAACTGTCGTTCTCTAGTATCAATCAAACTAGAGGGACCAGATGAGTAGAATTGATTATGCTGGGTAGTGGCACATTAGGAAATCCCAGGATAGAGAATGTTAGCTCTATTCAATGTTGTTCACTTGCTGTATGTATTCTTGATTATAGGATCGAATACCTCTCATAGTAGGTGGTTAAGTATATCAATTCAAATCTGGGCCATAAGGTAGGGGAATGTTACTTTTTGATCATACATTCATTAAAAGTCGTTCAGCCTTTCACCATTAGTGTGAAGATGAAAATTCCCTTTCCCTCTAGCCTACTTCAACCCGTCATCTTATTTGGATTTTGCTGATAAAAAATTGTAAGGTTCTTGCCTGAAAGAAGAGTATCCGAAGGAGTGGCAAAGCTCTGCCATACGACATCCTTGCGCGCATTCAAGAGAACAAGATTCCCATCATCGCGGAGACTGGCTGAAGCGACGGAGGAGTTGTGAGTGTTGCTGCTCCAGACCTCAGCTCCCTTCGAAGAGTCGAAGAGAACGAGACCTCCGACCTCATTGAGTTGAAGAAACGAATTATATCTGACAGAAACATGAGCGCCAGCAACCCATACAGGCACCTGTTCGGAGGACGGGATCGATCTCGAGTTGAAACGAATGCTGACTTCATACTGGTTAGGTTCGTCAGGGCGGCTAAAGAACTCCAATGCAAAGTTCCCATCGGAGGAGATCCAGGAATCACGCTTTGCAACCGAAAGCTTAGAACCAAGAGGAATTTTCCGAGCTTCGATATGAAAGAAGATAGTGGAACAAAGTAAGAAAATGGGGAACCAAAATAGTCGTGGGTTTTTTAGCAGGGTTTTGAAGTAGGGTGTCGTGGGTTTGAACTGGGGTGTCGTGGGTTTTGAACTGGGGGTGTTGTGGGTCTTGAACTGGGGGTGTCGTGGGTCTTGAACTGGGGGTGTCATGGGTCTTTAACTAGGGTATCGTGGGTCCTGAACTAGGATGTCTGGGTCTTGAACTGGGGTGTCATGGGTCTTGAACTGGGGTGTCGCCGCTACTGTGATGCAGTGCAGGTCTGGCAATGGGAAGCGGCGCGGCCTTGGATCAAAGGCTAACACATGGCTGCTCTTTATCAGGGTGGCTAAAGAACTCCAATGCAAAGTTCCCATCGGGGGAGATCCAGGAATCAGGCTTTGCAACCGAAAGCTTAGAACCAAGAGGAATTTCCCGAGCTTCGATATGAAAGAAGACAGTGGAACAAAGTAAGAAAATGGGGAACCAAAATAGGGTGTCATGGGTTTTTGAGCAGGGTTTTGAAGTAGGGTGTCGTGGGTTTTGAACTGGGGTGTCATGGGTCTTGAACTGGGGGTGTCGTGGGTCTTGAACTGGGGGTGTCGTGGGTCTTGAACTGGGGGTGTCGTGGGTCTTGAACTGGGGTGTCATGGGTCTTTAACTAGGGGTGTCATGGGTCTTTAACTAGGGTGTCATGGGTCTTGAACTGGGGTGTCATGGGTCTTGAACTGGGGTGTCGCCGCTACTGTGATGCAGTGCAGGTCTGGAAATGGGAAGCGGCGCGGCCTTGGATCAAAGGCTAACACATGGCTGCTCTTTATCGGGCTTGACAAGGTTGGGAAGAGGAAGATGGCTTATACCTTATCTGAGCTAGTGTTTGGCGCCGGACCCGTCACCATTCGTCTCGGTAGCCGACGAACTGATGGCGATGATGGAGAATCCAACGTGAACCTCCGAGGTAAGACATCAATGGACCGAGTTGCTGAAGCCGTCCAGCAGAATCCATTCTGTGTCTTTGTGCTCGATGACATCGACGATGCTGACACACTGGTCCTAGGAACCATTAAGAAAGCAATTGAAAGAGGTCGGCTCCCGGACTCCAATGGCCGGGAGGTTAGTTTGGGTGGTGCCATCTTTGTCCTCCTCTCCAATTGGTTGCCTGACGATCTCAAGAGCTCACAGAACTTCCTTCTCCAGTGCAAGGAGAAGATATTGGATTCAGTAAATTCAGGGTGGCAACTGGAGTTCTCCACAGCCACAGGGGAGAAGACTGGAAAGCATCGAGCGGATTGGTTGTCCAAGGATGAGAGGACCACCAAAGCAAAGAAGGGTTCTGATGGACTGGGCCTGTCGCTCGACTTAGAACCTGGCCGTTGGCATTGATGATGATGCTTGTGAGGGCTCCCAAATTCAAGCGACCTCACAGTGGAGCACGAGCAGGAGTCGGAACGGCTCGCTGTTAGGCATTCGACGCCATCATATGCCACAGAGCTGATTGAATGGGTCGACAATGCCATCATGTTCAAGCCTGTTGATTTCGGCCCACTGAGGAGGAGGATCTCGGAATCCATCTCCACAAATTTGCGGTGATCATGGGCAGTGAGCGATCAATACAGGTCAATGAAGACGCACTCGATCAAATGGTCGGTGGAGTATGGCTTGACGGAGCCACCGCTGGGCCTGGGTTCGAGGAGTGGGCAGAGAGGGTGTTGGCTCCCAGCATTCATCAGTTGAAGAACAGTTGGAGGATCGGAGGTATGTGAGGTTATCATCAGCGAAGACCGGTGCTCAAACGCAGAGGGGTGACGCCGCCCAAAATTTACTACCGAGCTCGGTGGTGGTCAATGTAGATGGGGTGTAGTAGACCCACGACACCCTAGTTCAAGACCCTAATTCAAAACCCATGACACCTCTAGTTCAAGACCCACGACACCCTAGTTCAAGACCCACGACACCCCAGTTCAAGACCCACGACACCCCAGTTCAAGATCCATGACACCCCAGTTAAAGACCCACGACACCCCCAGTTAAAGACCCACGACACTCCAGTTCAAGACCCACGACACTCCAGTTCAAGACCCACGACACCCAGTTCAAGACCACGACACCCCAGTTCAAGATCCACGACACCCCCAGTTCAAGAACCATGACACCCCAGTTCAAGACCCACGACACCTCCAGTTCAAGACCCACGACACCCCCAGTTCAAGACCCACGACACCCCCAGTTCAAGACCATGACACCCCAGTTCAAAACCCACGACACCCTACTTCAAACCCTGCTCAAAAACCCACGACACCTTATTTTGGTTCCCCATTTTCTTACTTTGTTCCACTGTCTTCTTTCATATCGAAGCTCGGGAAATTCCTCTTGGTTCTAAGCTTTCGGTTGCAAAGCGTGATTCCTGGATCTCCCCCGATGGGAACTTTGCATTGGAGTTCTTTAGCCGCCCTGACGAACCTAACCAGTATGAAGTCGGCATTCGCTTCAACTCGAGATCGATCCCGTCCTCCGAGCAGGCGCCTGTATGGGTTGCCGGCGCTCATGTTTCTGTCGGATATAATTCATTTCTTCAACTCAATGAGGTCGGAGGTCTCGTTCTCTTCGACTCTTCGAAGGGAGCTGAGGTCTGGAGCAGCAATACTCACAACTCCTCCGTCGCTTCAGCCAGTCTCTGCGACGATGGGAATCTTGTTCTCTTGAATGCGCGCAAGGATGTCGTCTGGTAGAGCTTTGCCACTCCTTGGGATACTCTTCTTCCAGGCCAGAACCTAACGATATTTTATCAGCAAAATCCAAATAAGATGGCGGGTTGAAGTAGGCTGAAGGGAAAGGGCATTTCGTCTTCACACCAATGGTGAAAGGCTGAACGACTTTTAATGGATGTATGATCAAAAAGTAACATTATCCTCCTGCTATTCTGTTCCATCATGTCAGGCCACATGGGATCCACATGGACCAATAAGAAGGAGCGGTGCAGTCCACGTAGGACTTGCTGCACCGGGGGCGGTGTACAAAGTCTTTTCCTTTTGGTGGTTATCTACATTGATATATGGTAATCTGATAAATTACTTTTTGATAGTTTTTTTTTTCTTTTGATCGCTCTCTACTCACATCTTCCGTTACCGCTGGAACCTCCATGTCGAATATCCCAAACCATATCCTTGGCCACACCACATTCGAATATTTCGAACCAAACCACATCCTTGGCAATATTCTGAACCACATCCTTGGCACACCGCAAAATTTTTTTTCGATCGATGGCCTTCAGCATCCTCATTACTCGCTTTGAATATTTTTATAAATAAATATAAATTAATGTAAAAAAATTATTATTATAAATATAATTTTTTAAATCAAATTATTTCACAAGTGGCTTTTACTTAAAGCGATGCTTTCATAAGTCCTTTTCAATTTTTTACTTTTGTACAAAGTTTTCTTTTATAGAAGAAAATTAAACGAAGAGTGCCACCTGAGACTTTTTAAGAAGCATCATTTTAAATCATATTTTTAATTACTATAATAAATATAAAAAAATATTATTTTAAATAATATTTTAATTTTAATTTTAATTTTTTTATAAATTTTTATTTTTTTATCTCAATAATATAAAATCGATGTCATTTAACATCCCTTTGAAAAAGGGCTCTTGAAAGCTGGTGAGGTGGAAATGTACGGGTTTACGGTCCCATTACAAAGGCAGCAGCTACAAGAAAGACCGTAACGCCTAGAAATTCATTAGCAAAGTGTCGACAATTACTTCGAATATGTTACCATCGAATATGTTACCACGATGGTTGAACTAGCTGAAAGGTCGGTGGTCCCTTCTTTAATTATGAATATGGTGCACGAACACTGGAATTAATAACGCTTCCCTTCATGATCAATAACGCCATATATCTCACTTCCTTCGATCTCCACTCCATCCCCCTCCTCTTCTCTCAGCTTCCTTACTCCCAACTTTCGCTGGCCTCGCTGTTTTCTTTTCTCTTTCCTTCTACCGGCCTCACGGTTCATTTAACTAACTGCAAATCGAATGCAAGGCTCGTTCAAGCCTATCCAACTAGGTAGTGCCCACACTCTCTTAGTATCATTCTGAGCTGACGTCCTTGAGCGTCAGTGGATGTGCCATGAGAAGAAACTTTACCTCGGTGCTGAGATATGCAAGAAATTCCGGGGATCAGATATTCTAACGGGAATCCTCCGTCGCTCAAGTCAGTGATCAGAATCACAATCGAAAGCTTGAGACAGCTCAGATGAGAAAGTTAAGAAGATGAGAAAATTCTCTTAGTGTTTTTTTGAGTGTTCATACCTTGGTCAGGGTTCCTCTTACCCATTTTGTTGCTACCTTAGGTATGCGTTACTTGCTTGATAAGATTAGAATCTTATGATGAACCATGACTTTTATGAATGAAATATCAGAACTAGTAGGATTGGATTCATTCCATCTGAACTGGGTGATTGATACTTCATGGCAGATGATCACCTTTTGCATTTATCTGGTCAGTCATTAAAACTTCATGATGTATTATAACTTTTCGGTCTTGTCTGATCCATGCAATTAAAGCTTCATAATGGATTATGACTTCTTGGGCTTGTGCCAGAATCAACAAAGTTTGTCTTATTAGACACATGTGAATTTGATGTGGTTGGTGGGTCTGGCCTTGTCAAAAGTGAAGGCTTATCTGAGAAGCCAATAGTCAAATTTAGAGGTAAAAGGAGATGAAGCCACCTAGAAGCGGGCGCTGCTTGTTGTCTGGGGCCGCCTAAGAGCCGGGGCTGCCTTGGGGCCGCTTAGGATCTGAGGCCGCTTCGGGGCCGCTTAGGATCTAAGGCCGCCTCTGGGCTGCTTCGGGGAGTCGGGGCCGTTAACATCCAAACGACTCCCGCCGTTGGGTAATTTTGGCCATTAAGTTATATGTGGCTTTTACTAGCCACATCATATGCCCCCTGCTCCTAATTCTTGGTGTGCGTGGCACTCGCCAAGAGAAAGGAGTACAAAATCTTCACAAAATATCCTGCTTTCGATGGGTCTTGCGCGCCATAAATTAGCGGAGGTGGGTGCGTGTCCTCGAGGGGATAAAAGTCCCTTCGAAGTCCTCTCATCATTTAAGAAAAGGCACCGAAGAGATTGAGGAAAATATTTTTCGATCAATGTAAAAAGGTGGGGCACCATTATTGGATTATTTTTATCTGTGTCCCATCATTGGGCGTGGATCGCGCCTCCTAAGTGTCACCAAGAAGTCGTATCTCGAATGGCGAACAATCTGAGGACAGCTAGGCGAAGCCTTCACTCACGAACCTCTGCGTGGCACTGTAGTGGGCGGGACATTCAAACCCACGCATAAGACTATCCCACCCGCCCCTATGATCTTTTCATGCCTCCGTAATCTTCTATGCCTTCTTTGCCTCCTAAGTCTCGAGTTCTTTCCTCTATCTCTTTGATCCTCAGGTCAGTCTCCTTCACTTTTCTTGCTCTATTCCTCCATGGATTCTGACCCCCGTAGGAAAGGTAAGGCCCGCATGGTTGAGCACTCTAGGAAGGAGATCCTCCAAGTGCGGCATCGGGCTCCTGGTGGCATCTCTATCCACAATCGCCCAGCGATCGCAATCCAAACATCGCCTGGGTACCTCCTCCACCCTCTAGGGTCTCTCCTCCGCCCTCTAGGGTTTCTTCTTTCCATCTGGTCATCGAGTGTCTCCTTCGGTTACCATCTCTGCATCTGCAAGTTCAGAGGGGATAGCTTGTACCATGATTTCCCAGGATGTAATGAACCTTAGGGCCCAATATAAGATACCCAATAGCATCCGTACCTTCATTCCTCATCCTGATGACAGGGTGACCTCCAGCGAGTCTGGCGGACTAGCCTTGTATGAAAAGTTCTTTCGGAGTGGGCTTTGTCTTCCTTTCCACCCTTTCTTCTTCAATCTTTTAGACAGATAAGATCTTGTCCCAGCGTAGCTAACTCCGAACTCCATTCGGATTATCTGCACCTTTTTAGTACTCTACCATTTTCATGGTCTTTCTACCCAAATTTCTTTGTTTCGAGTTTTGTATAAACTCCGTAATCCCAATAAATATGGATGGTGGAGTGTTGCCCAGATATAGCAATCCAAGAGGAGGGGTGAATTGGGTTTCTCAAAAATTAACTAGAATAATTAGCAAGTATGTGCAATTAAACTTTCTTCACAAATAAACTAAGTGTAGTGTAGTGAAGATAATAAGCAAGCAACACAATAAAGAGCACAACCAAACACAAGGGATTTATAGTGGTTCGGTGCCAACCTGCACCTACATCCGCTCCCCAAGAACACTTTGGGTATTCCACTATCACCACTAGCCTACCTGGCTAGCAAACTTGTTTACGGACACAAGCAATCAAACCTTACACACTAGCCCTCCAAGCTAGTCTTCTTGTTTACGATACAAGGGGACCTTACACACTAGCCCTCTAAGCTAGTTTTCTTATTTACAGGTATAAGGGGATCTTACACACTAGCCCTCCAAGCTAGTCTTCTTATTTACGAGCACAAGGGGGCCTTACACAACACTTGTTTACGGGCACAAGCAAGCCTTACAATATCAAGCATAATAGTATCAAGATTATACAATAAGCTCATAATAAATGAACAAATATTCAACAAGAAATACTTATCAAAATATTGAAGAACACTTCACAAGATGGCTTCTTCCTTTGAGCACACAAGAGCACCAATGAAGCCTTTGATTGAAGCTTTAATGCTTTTCAAAGAATGGTTGTTGGAGCTTCAATCACCATGCCAAGAATCAGAAATAAATGCACTTCGGTGGCTTTGAAACAATGAATGTAACTCTCCAATAAACCTCTCTTACAAACAATAAATCTCTCTTTCAAATGATTCTTTTCACAAAGATTTTCAACAAGATTTTTACTCTATTTTTCACACAATTTTTTACTCTTTTTCTCTTTCTTTTTCTTCTTTTTCTTCTTTCCTCTTTTTTTTCTCTTCAAATAACTAATCAACATCTCAATATATATAAGAAGAAAAAATATAGCCATTGCACATTACCGTTGTGAAATAGAGGAGGGAGTGAGAGAGAGAGAAAACCGGCCAAGAGAGGAAATTCCAAATGGTAACAAAATGGTGAAGTAGAATTCCAATCCACAAAGATTAGAAGCCAGGAAAAGGAACCAGCCGAAGGAACTAAGAAGTTGGCATTCTAAAAACATAAAATCGGCATTCTAACATCTATCCAAAAAGAAGCCAGCCGATGGAATTTAAAATGTTGGCATTCCAAAATCCAAAAGCGGCATTCCAAAAATACAAAACTGGCATTCCAAGAAAAAGTTGGCATTCCAACCTTGATTTCAACTTTTGAATCACAGGAAAAGCTCATGAAGATTAGCATGCCAAAAGATAAGTTGGCATTCCAACTAAAATCTCTTAAAATCCAACATAGGGCCTTAAAAATCTGGTAGCCCGACTAGAATTCTAGCATGCCAGAAAAGAAAGTTGGCATTCCAACTTTTTATCCAAAAACCATCAGCTGAAAGACCAAATAAATTAGCATGCCAAAATTTCAAACTAGTATGCCAGAATGAAGCACCAAGGAGCAGCAGAAGGTCAAATAAAATTAGCATGCCAATCCTTTTAACCAGCATGCCAAAATTAAAGCATAGGGAACCAGCAGAGGGCAATTCAAAAATAAAGATAGTTTAAGAACATAATCCGGTGATGAATCAAAATAGAATTATAAATAGAAACTTGTAGGATAATTGAATCCAATTCAAGACAATGCAAATATAATTAAACTTGAAAGTCATTTTATCAAATGAACCGTCCAAATATAAAATATATAAAAATCATTCAGTGATTACGAAATCCAAGTCCTTTGGAAAAATAATTTAATCGTTCCAAACTTTTGAAAATAATTTAAATTGTAAAGCATATCCATAGCAATAATACATTATCTTTCATTTTACCTTTGATTTTAAGTAACACCATCTTCTTGATGATTCATCTGAAATTTATTTAACTCAACCACAAGATCATTAGTATCATACTTAATTAATTATTTTGTAGTCATCAAAATCAATATAAGGCCAACATGAAGCTTCACCTCTAGACCCAAAAGGACCCTCAAGCTTGACTTGCCTTCCAAAATTAAGGGATGGAAATCCCAATTTTTCTATGTCCATTTGGATGGGGTGAAAATGGGCTGAGGCAATCCTGACACCAACCCTAACAAAAACTTCACTATGAATGAGGAGGATCGAGAAGTTTTTGATTCATTGCTATCATCCATCCTTCTGCCTCTTCGAGAGCTACTATCAGAGGATAACCTCCGTGAGGCAGGCATAGCGTCGGCGTCGATAACACTTGCACCGGCAGCGCTAGCACCGGCGCCTGGTGAGCGTCGCATTCTCCTCGTTTTTTTGACTGATTTTTGTTTCTTTGTGTAGCCATGAAGTTTTCTCCTGATTTTTTGATGGTGGGCCTTCGAAAGAGGAAAGAGACAGCCGGTGACACGGCGAGGGCGGCGCCTAAGAGGTCCCGCTGGGAAGAGCAGGGTGGGTTATCCCAGCCACCCATGGTTCCCTCCATGGTTCCCGAGGCTTCCCCAAGAAGGGGGGGTCCCCCTGCTGAAGCTGAGACGAAGAGATCTAGGGAAGAGACCTCGGTCGTCACCGACCCTGGAGGTGAAGCCGCACCGAAGGCAGGGCCGTCTATGGAAGAGCCCCCGGTCGCCACCGAAACCGAAGGTGAAGCCACACCAAAGGTGAGGATTGGGACGCCTTCCGGTGCAGAAGTTGAAGAGGATACCCCGCAGGAAACCCAATTGACGTCGGAGGAGGGAGGGATGCCCCTACCCGTGACCTCGGGAGTCGGCCATTCTGGGCAATGGCTATCAACTGGGGTCAGTTGGCGGAGCAAATATTGAGGCGCTCTAGCCTCCTTACCTTCTAGGCTGAGCTCTGTAGCAGGCCGATCGCCAGCATCTTCAATAGCCACTTCACCATTGCCCTTCAGGTAGGTTTGTCGGCTCATTTTCTTTCCTTACTTGAATATGTAATAGGAGAATTTGAGCCAAGCTCTAATTGATGAGTTTATGTAGATGTCCAACGGCCTCTTCGTTCTTTAGGAGGCTTATGCCGAGGCTGTCAACAATTGTGGGCGCGCTTGGGACGAGTTGACTGCCGCAAAAGCTCGAGCTGATAGCCTGGCCAATGAATTGGCTGAAGTGCAGGCTCAAGAGGCAAAAGCGGCCAACGAACTCTGAGTCATTCAAGAGAGGAGTAGCTTTTTGAAGGCCGCAAAGACAGCCGAGAGTAAGGCCCGAGTCACCGAGGCTAAACTCGTGGATGCCATGAAGAGGCTTAGGCCGACCGAGGAGAGGCTGGGGGATACTCTCCTTAAACTAGATCATGTCGAGGAGAGGGTCGACAAGGCCGATCTGAGGCTCTGGCTGCCATGGAGAAGCTGGCCATCACGGAGACGGATGCTCGGAGCTCCTGGGAGGGGAAGGCCGCCGTAGAGGCTTAAGCCCGGGAGGCCGCAAAGAAGTTGGCCACCGTTGAGGCTCAGGCTGCCGAGAAGGTAGCCACCGCCGAGGCTCGGGCTATAGAGAGGGTGGCCACCGCTAAGACCCGAGCTCGAGAGGCCGTGGAGAACTACAAGAGCTCCACAAATTTTGCTATAGAGTTTAGCGAAGCAGCCATCGATGCCTTCTCCCAGGGCTTCTAGAAATGCAAAGAGAAGGTCTCCTGGGTTTACGGAATAAGCAGCCTTGAATCTCTTTAGCCTGAGGACAAGGAGGAGGGTCCAGAGGGTGGCAACGCCGAAGACCGGTCGTGACCCACTGAGCCTTAAGCTTACTTTCTTTTCTTTTCTTTTTTTCACACTTTTGTAATCTGACTAGAGTCGGCGCCTTTGTTAGACATTGATATTAAATTAATGCAAAGAACTTTTTTCTCAAGTATAAAAGACTTAGCTTTTTGTAGCGTCTTTGTTCTATGGTTGATCATGTCTTGGCTCTAGCCCACAGATACATCTTCAATCTTGTGAGTATATCTAGAGAGTCGGTAGTTTGATGTGCAGACTTTGCAGGAATACTTAGGCTTGCCTTCACCTTTCTAGCTTTTGCTAGAGTGTTTCTTGAATGCTGATGCCGGTCCTCACCTTAGATGTCGGTGCCAGCCTAGGAGTTAACTCGGGGCTGCCAAGACCATAGGATTTGAATTGCCTCAGGGGTTTCTCGGTGCCGGCCCAGGGATATCCTTATGATTACGGGGCCATCGAGGTCCTTTTGAAAACTACCATGGGGGTTTCTTGTGCTGGCCCAAGAGTTTGACTCGGGGCCATCGAGACCATAGGATTTGAATCGCCTTGGGGGTTTCTCGGTGCCAGCCCGGGGATATTTTTTTGATCACGGGGCTACCGAGGTCCTTTTAAAAACTACCACAGGGGTTTCTCGGTGCCGGCCCGAGAGTTTGACTTAGGGCCACCGAGACCATAGGATTTGAATTGTCTCGGGGGTTTCTCGGTGCTGGCCCGGGGATATACTTATGATCATGGGGCCACCGAGGTCCTTTTGAAAATTTCCATAGGGGTTTCTCGTGCCGGCCTGGGAGTTTGACTTGGAGCCGTTGAGACCATAGGATTTGAATCGCCTCGGGGGTTTCTTGGTGTCGGCCCAGGGATATCCTTATGATCACTGGGCCACCGAGGTCCTTTTGAAAACTGTCATGGGGGTTTCTCATGCCGGCCCGGGAGTTTGACTCGGAGCCGCCGAGACCATAGGATTTGAATCGCCTCGGATGTTTCTCGGTGCGACCCGGGGATATCCTTATGATCACGGGGCTACCAAGGTCCATTTGAAAACTGCCATGGGGGTTTCTCGGTGCTGGCCCAAGAATTTAACTTGGGGCCACCGGGACCAAGGGATTTGAATCACCTCGGGGGTTTCTTGGTGCCGGCATGGGGATATCCTTATGATCATAGGGCCGCCAAGGTCCTTTTAAAAACTGCCCCGGGGGTTTCTCATGCAGGTCCAAGAGTTTGACTCGGGACCGCTAGGACCAAAGGATTTGAATCACCTTGGGGTTTTTCGATGCCGGCCCGAGGATATCCTTATGATCATGGGTTCACCGAGGTCCTTTTGAACTTTTCTAAGTCAAATAATAATAATGGAATGAAATTGAGAGCTTTTTTATAATCATTGGCTGAGTGCACTCATTATTGATAATATCAGCGGATGTTAACCTCATTCCAAGTACATGGGATTGACCATCCATCAAACTCCTCGAGTCGATATGCTCATTAGTGAAGTACTTTAGTGACTCGATAGGGCCCTTTTCAATTTGGAGATAGCTTGCCCCCTTCAGTTGGCTTAGATATCTAGGCTCTTTTGAGGATTAAATCTTATGGGTGGAATGTCCTGGGGCGAACTCGGGCGTTGTATTATTTTGCTGCTCATTAGCGGAAGATAGCCATCCTGAGCCAAGCCTGATCCTGTGCCTCAAAATGTATTATCTGCCAATGTATTATCTGCCAAAGTAGCTAGCCGCAACAAAATGTCGGCTAGCATTTTCGCCTATGGGAATATAACTGATAGTGAAATAAGCCAATGAAGAGGTCAGCAACTTGACCTTATTTAGATACCAAGACATGATGGGGTCCCGAGCTTCGTACTCCCCAATGATTTGTCCATAGATAAGTTGGGAGTCGGTGAAGGCTCTAAGATGCTTTATTCCGAGCTTCCGCGCGAGCTTAAGTCCGGCCAATAGGGCCTCATACTCAACTTAGTTATTAGTAGCTTTAAAAAGAAATCGGAGAGCGTACTCCAATACTATGCCCTTCGAATTTGCAAGAATACGACCGGCTCCACTTCCTTGATAATTAGAGGCACCATCGACATGAAGGATCCAAGCCTTCACCGCATCCTCATCAGCGTCTGAACATGTCATGGGGAGATCCTTAGGTTGTTCTTCTGTCCAGGTGCATTCCACTAGAAAGTCCTCCAGTACCTAGGACTTCAGGGCAGACCATGATTGAAATGAAAGATTGAATTCCTCCTATTTGATGGCCCATTTAGCTAGCCGATTGAAGGTGTCAGGGCAAGCCAAGATAGCTCTAAGAGACTGGTCTGTGAGCACCACGATCGGATGGATAGCTCTAAGAGACTGGTCTGTGAGCACCACGATCGGATGGGCTTGAAAGTATGGCCTGAGACGCTGAGTGAAGATAATTAGAGCAAAAATAATTTTTTTGATTCTAAAATACATGATCTTCGCGTCATGGAGCACCTTGCTAGTATAGTAAATAGGTTTTTGTGCTCCATCAGGGTCGAGACATACCAGAACAGAGTTGACTGCCTCCAGAAAGGTAGCAAGATAAAGGAAGAGCTTTTCTCCTTCTTTTGGCTTTGACAATAGTGGCGGTGTGGATAGGAATCCCTTCAGTTCCTTGAAGGCTCTCTGACAGCTCTCCGTCCACTCGAAGTCGTCCGCTTTGTGTAGAGATTTGAAGAAGGGCAAGCACCTCTCCACTGATCTTGATAGGAATCGGCTCAGAACGGCCACTGTTTCGGTGAGCTATTGCACCTCCTTTTTATTGACTGGTTGTCTCATGTCAAGAATGGCATGTATCTTCTCCGGATTTGCTTCAATCCCCCGCTAGGTCATCAGAAAGCCCAGGAATTTTTCAGCGGTGACCCCAAATGCACACTTGCAAGGGTTAAGCTTCAATCGATGGCACCGAAGGTTATTGAATGTCCTCTCTAAATCGACGATATGGTTGGTGATGCAGATGCTCTTAGTTAGCATATCATCCATATATACCTCCATGTTGTGCTCAATCTGGTCTTCAATGTCTTCTCTCCCTTCACATTGCATCATCATACAAATGCATGAGTTTGTAGTTTCATAATATCTCAATTTTGGGAACCTCATTATGTCTATCATATGTAACTTTTGAATCACTTACACATTACGTTCATTCCATGACACTAAGCATGAGAAATTTAATTTCACTAGGATAATCATTTACTCATTCATGTAACTAAATTCTAATGCATAAGGAGCCTACAATAGCATGCAACCTGGCAAATCCTCCTCACTGATCTCTGCACTATGAATGGAATGGAAATCCTACCAATAGGGATCTGCAACCCAGGAATGTGACCCTTCATTCAAAAACCAGATTACTGAAAGATTTTAAAATGCCTCTTGATGTGGCTGATGGAGCCACGTGGATTATCATGGCAAAATCAACCTAGTGGTGCGGACACGTCTACGCCGGCTCCTCTGCATTGGCCTCGGCGGCCCTCTGCGGTCCCAGTCTCTTCAGGACATCCGAGGCGGTCCCAACTTCTTCAAGTCGGCCCCGTGTCTACCCCGACTCTTCCGCGTCGGCCCTGCTGGCCCTCTATGGTCCCGGTCTCTGCAGGTCATCCGAGGTGGCCCCGACTTCTTCAAGTCGGCCCCGTGTCTGTCTCGACTCCTCCGTGTCGACCCCGGTAGCCCTCTGCGGTCCCGGTCTCTCCAGGTCATCCGAGGCGGCCCCAACTTTTTTAAGTCAGCCCCATGTCTATCCCGACTCCTCTGCGTTGGCCCTCTGCAACCCTCTATGGTCCCGGCCTCTCCGATTCAGTCGGGGCGGCCCCTGATCTCCCCCCAGTCGGCCATGGTGGCCCCGACTTCTCCAAGTCGACCCTGTCCGTCAGGCTCGCCAACTTTTTGACTTGCACAGCCTGTCACAGCCAGGCCCTCCTACCAACTGGCCATGCCGTCGATGGAACTAGGCCCACTACCATTGGCCCGGCCGACCGATAAGACCTGGCCCACCAACCACCAGCTCCCCCTTTCCGATGGGACAAAAACCTACTGACCAGCCCAAACTCACGTAACTTCCATGTGTTCCACAGACATTCCTTCCTCACGGAATCTCATGTGGTTAATCCCCACACGAATGTCAAATGCCTATAAAAGTGTTAGTCAACTCGAGGCCCAGGTATGTAAAACACAAGTGTTCACTTACTCTACAACCCCAGAAGAACTCTAGCTCTCGGAGCTCTTTCTGCCTCTAAGGAGCTCTCTCGAGCTCCCCTTCAGCTGTGACCTCAGTTGCTGACTTCAGCGTCGGAGGGTCCCTACGGAGCTCCCTTCGGTCTCGGGACTTCTTGCAGGTCATTCGTTCTGGCAAGGACAACATCAGCAAGCAGACTCATCTTCCCTGCGCTTAAGTTCGGTGATCGGGCGTCATCACCTATTACAATCAAAATGAGCAAATATGAAAGCATTTTCAGTTATCTTTATCAATCGATTCAGTATGTTCAGGCCTTTCATAGTACCGAAATATCAATGGGAAACCATTTAAGTTCCAAAGCCAAATTTGTGCGAGAGACCGGAGAATTATCCATCCAACTACATGTTTGTTAAGTTTTTGACGTACTTCATGAACTGCTTGTAGTATAGGAAAACTTTTGCGCAAATATATCGTACTTGATGTGGCTGATCCAATGCCGTTAGAGAACCGTGAAGGAAGGAAACCGATGGAGCCCCCCTTTGGCCTCCAAAGGGCCCTTCGGCCACGGTAGCGTTTATGGCCTCATAAAGCCACGCGCACCCAATTGCTCTAAGCTCCAAGGCCGACGGCTCCAAGGCCGACGGCTCTAAGGCCGGCGGCTCCAAGGCCGGCACCTCCAAGGCCGGCACCTCCAAGGCCGATGGCTCCATGGCCGGCGGCTCCATGGCCGACACCTCCATGGCCGACACCTCCATGGCTAGCACCTCCAAGGCCGATGGCTCCATGGCCGGCACCTCAATGGCCGGAACCTCCAAGGCCGATAGCTCCAAGGCCGACACCTCCATGGCTGGCACCTCCATGGCCGGCACCTCCAAGGCCGACAGCTCCATGGCCGGCACCTCCCAGCCAGCCCCGGCACTTTCCTAACCGACCCCCAGCGTGTCCAAGCTAGGCAGCCCCGGCACCTCCCAGTTGGCCCCGGCACTTTCCTAGCCGGCCCCCGGCATGTCCAAGCTAGGCGGCCCCGGCACCTCCCAGTGGCCTGGCACTTCCCTAGCCGGCCCCCGGCATGATCAAGCCAAGCAGCCCGGCACTCTCCTAGCCAGCCCCCGGTGTGACCAAGCCAAGCAGCCCGGCACACTCCTAGCCGGCCCCCGGTGTGTCCAAGCTAGGTGGCCCCGGCCCCTTCCGGTCGGCCCCGGCACTTCTCAGTCGGCCCCGGCATCTCCGTGCCCGCCGAGTCGGCCTCGGCCATCCTTGGCCGGCCCCTCTCGGCCCCGGCGTCTTCAGGCCCGCCGAGTCATCCCTGGCCATCCTGGTCGGCCCTTCTCAGCCCCGGCTTTCCCCTCTCCGATGGGACAGGACCCACCAACCAACTGCAGCCACCCACTTTGATGGGACTTGACCTGCAGTCCTGACATATCAAAGAAGGAAGCAAGCTCTGCCATTGCTGCCATCACCTTAAATGCTTTGACAAGTGGTAGAACCCCATGCCTCACAGATATCAGCTCTGACACTTCTCCCATCAAGGTCATCATTACAAGGCCTCAACTAGTCAAGCCAACAAACTCTAAGCACCTATAAAGAGGGTAAGAGGGACCTCGACCAGGAAACACACTCATTACACCCCTAAACGCTCACAATGATAGATCTCTCTCTCTCTTTCTCTTTCAAGCTTCCTCAAGCTCACGGCTGTTGCCCAGACCATTGACTTGAGCGTCGGAGGGTCCCCGCCGGAATCTCTGGTCCCCGGGATTTGCTTGCAGGCGCGAGGAGCTCGCTGGAGGAGGCAACCGGACGCTCGAGGCCGGTGATTTGGCATCAACAGATTGGCGCGCTAGGAAGGGGGGACGCGCTGAAGGAAAGAAAGCTGTCTCCTTGAGCTATAAGTCTCCATCCCCTCTAAGATAGCTATGGTGGTGATGCGCATGCCAGAGGTTCTTACCAATCGTGCTGGGGGGCATCCACATCGCACTGAGCGATAAAAGACCAGTCTCTCTCTCCCTGCCCCTCCTTCACCACCAACTTCAGCTGCTCTGATTAACCAGCTGGCCATCCTCAATCGGCAAGATCAAGCTTTGAAAGTAGCAGTTCATGAACTGCAGAAGCAATGCTCGGGGGCCACTCAGCAGCACCCCAAGCCTCTCACATTGCCCATGATAGCTGCACCAGTTGGCTAGTGATCCGCTCGCAAAAAATCTCCTCACAGAGAAGCTTATCACCATCAAGCTTCACCTGAGCACCACCGATCTCCTACCTTCTGTTAGTCTTTCGGGTCATCTGGGGAGGACCTTAATCATAAGATGAGAAAGCATCTGGACGAACAACACCGGCGGTTGGAAGAGCTCACTCAAAGGCTCAACAATCGGCTAAAGCAAGCCGAGAGGTGTCGTTGCAATTAATACAAGGAAGAAGATGAGGACAAAAGGCTTTGACTGCTGCTCTTAAGCTTCAGCACCGAAGGCAATCAATCTCTTCAAAGAAAAAGCTAGGCAAAGAGCCCTCTCGGCAACTATCGAGGCTTTCCTCAACGGACTCCAGCTTTGTCCCGGTTTCTAGCTTCTTCCTGGCCACAGGCATCTCGTCCTGGCCTCCAATGCGAGAGAAGGCCTAAGTAAGGGCAACGGCACTTCCAATCCGACTAACATGACTCCCGGGGGGGCAGGTCACCAGCGGACGAAAGTGCTCAAACCCACAAAAGGAAAACATGGGAGCTACAAGAGCTAAGTACATTGCACTTAAGACAGTTTTCTTTCATTAATACTTAAAAATGTCATGCAGGAAAGATCTACCTTGCATCAACATCCAAGGTCAACCTTGCTTTGGCGTCCAAAAAGCCCTGGGCCAGCCAGGCATGAAGCCCAGTGTACCACTGGCAGAGCGGTGCACCACTGGCTCTCAGCAACAAAAAGCCCAGGTCCAGTAGGGACGGCCTCGGCCAGCCCCGAGCGCCAGCACAAAAGCCCTGGGCCAGCCAGGAATGAAGCTCAGTGTACCACTGGCAGAGCGGTGCACCATCGGCTCTCAGTAACAAAAGCCTGGGTCCAGCAGGGATGGCCTCGGCCGGCCCCGAGCGCTGGTACAAAAACCCTGGGCTAGCCAGGCATGAAGCCTAGTGTACCACTGGCAGAGCGGTGCACCACCGGCTCTCAGCAACAAAAGCCCGGGTTCAGGGACGGCCTTGGTCGGCCCCGAGCACCGGCACAAAATCCCTAGGCCAGCCAGGCATGAAGCCCAGTGTACCACTGGTAGAGCGGTGCACCATCGGCTCTCAGCAACAAAAGCTCGGGTCCAGCAGGGATGGCCTCGGCCAGCCCCGAGCGCTGGCACAAAAGCCCTGGGCCAGCCAGGCATGAAGCCCAGTGTACCACTGGCAGAGCGGTGCACCACCGGCTCTCAGCAACAAAAGCCCAGGTCCAGCAGGGACGGCCTCTGCCGGCCCCGAGTGCCAGCACAAAATCCCTAGGCCAGCCAGGCATGAAGCCCAGTGTACCACTGGCAGAGCGGTGCACCACCGGCTCTCAGCAACAAAAGTCCGGGTCCAGCAGGGATGGCCTCGGCCGGCCCCGAGTGCCGGCACAAAAGCCGTGCACCAGCCAGGCATGAAGCCCGACACCCATCGGTGGATAAAGCCCTGCACCAGCCAGGCATGAAGCTCGACACCCGTCGGTGGATAAAGCCCTGCACCAGCCAGGCATGAAGCCCGACACCCGTCGATGGATAAAGCCCTGCACTAGCCGGGCATGAAGCCCGACACCCGTCAGCGGATAAAGCCCTGCACCAGCCAGGCATGAAGCTCGACACCCGTCAGCACCTAAAGCCCTGCACCAGCTAGGCATGAAGCTCGACACCTGTCGGTGGATAAAGCCCTACACCAGCCAGGCATAAAGCCCGACCCCGGTCGGCACAAAAAGCCCTGGGCCAGCCAGGCATGAAGCCTGACACCCGTCGGCACCTAAAGCCCTGCACCAGCCAGGCATGAAGCCCGACACCTATCAGCAAATAAAGCCTTGGACCAGCCAGGCATGAAGCCCAGTGTACCACTGGCAGAGCGGTGCACCACCAGCTCTCAGCAACAAAAGCCCGGGTCTAGCAGGGACGGCCTCGGCTGGCCCCGAGCGTCAGCACAAAAGCCCTGGGCCAGCCAGGCATGAAGCCCAGTGTACCACTAGCAGAGCGGTGCACCACCGGCTCTTAGCAACAAAAGTTTGGGTCTAGCAGGGATGGCCTCGGCCGGCCCCGAGCGCCGGCACAAAAGCCCTGGGCCAGCCAGGCATGAAGCCCAGTGTACCACTGGCAGAGCGGTGCACCACTAGCCCTCAGCAACAAAAAGCTCAGGTCCAGCAGGGACGGCCTCGGCTGGCCCCGAGCGCCAGCACAAAAGCCATGGGCCAGCCTGGCATGAAGCCCAGTGTACCACTGGCAGAGCGGTGCACCACCGACTCTCAGCAACAAAAGCCCGGGTCCAGCAGGGATGGCCTCGGCCGACCCCGAGCGCCAGCATAAAAGCCCTGCACCAGCCAGGCATGAAGCTCGACACCCGTCAGTGGATAAAGCTCTGCACCAGCCAGGCATGAAGCCCGACACCCGTCGGCGGATAAAGCCCTGCACTAGCCAGGCATGAAGTCCGACACCCGTCGGCACCTAAATCCCTGCACCAGCCAGGCATGAAGCCCGACACCCGTCGGCAGATAAAGCCCTGCACCAGCCAGGCATGAAGCCCGACCCCGATCGGCACAAAAAGCCCTGGGCCAGCCAGGCATGAAGCCTGACACCCATCGACACCTAAAGCCCTGCACCAGCCAGGCATGAAGCCCGACACCCATCGGTGGATAAAGCCCTTCCCCAGCCAGGCATGAAGCCCGACACCCGTCGGCGGATAAAGCCCTGCACCGGCCAAGCATGAAGCCCGACACCCATCGGCGGCTAAAGCCCGACCCCGGTCGGCACAAAAAGCCCGGGTCCAGTAGGGAAGACCTTGGTCGACCCCAAGCACCGGCACCTTAAGCTCGGGTCTAGCAGGGAAGACCTCGGTCGACCCCAAGCGCCGGCACCTTAAGCCCGGGTCCAGCAGGGAAGACCTCGGTCGACCCCAAGCGCCGGCACTCTAAGCTCGACCCCAGCTCATCACAAAAAGCTTGAGGCCAGCTCATTACAAAAGGCACCTGACGACTCTCAACTCTCAAGTCACCCTCCGGGGTTCAAAAGGCTCTCCATGTCCTCAATTTTACCTCAGCAGCTTCATCACAGCCTCAGCGGCTTCATTTCAGCCTCAGCCACTTCAGCCCTGCATTAGCGGCCAATGATCAATCGGCTCACAGCTGGAGAGGCCAACTCAGCTCACAGTTGACGGGCACCCACCTCTAAACTTCACACCAAAAGTAAAGAGCCCTCCAAGCCACCAACAAAAGCCACTAACGTGGAGCCTCCCAAAACGAAGCAGAAGGAGACAAATCCCTCCAACAAAGAGCTAAGTACACTACAAGAAAAAGTTTCTTTTCATTAGTATCTAAATGCATTATGGGAAAACCAACCATTCAAAAGGCTCTCGACGGTCCTGTAATCAAAAGGTTACCCCCGGGCCGGCCATGAAACCCCTGCGGTGGTTCAAGACCTATGATTCCAGCAACCTCGAGTCACCCCTCGGGCCAGCCACGAAACCCCCGAGGAGGTTTCAGAGTAGCTCGACGGTATGGCGGCTAACGGATACCACTCGACCTGGCTAGCATACGCCCCGAGTCAGTTCAAATCCCTAACAGCCCGTACCTGCTTGAGTTACCTTCCGGACCAGCACACAAACACACACAGGCAATTTTATTTCGGCCCCTGTGGTTTTATTTCTGCTTCAGCCATCTTGTTTTAGCCTCAACGGCCTTATTACAGCCCTAGCAGCTTATCTCTGCCTCCGCGGTAACGGCCCCCTCTGTCTCAGGAGCATCATTGCGGCATCATTGGCTCTTTGCCTCAACAGGATGTGGACGGGGACCCACATCAAAACTTCATGTCAAAAGTTAAAGGCCTAAAGTCATGTGAGGATCAGCCACTTGGGAGGTGACACCCCTTTTGCCTTTCTGGGGTGGGCCAACTTCGTCTCAGGGGCGAGGGGGCATCTGATGTGGCTGATCCAATGCCATTAGAGAACCGTGAAGAAAGGAAACCGATGAAGCCCCCCTTTGGCCTCCAAAGGGCCCTTCGGCCACGGTAGCGTTTATGGCCTCATATAGCCACGCGCACCCAATTGCTCTAAGCTCCAAGGCCGACAGCGCCATGGCCGACGGCTCCATGGCCGACGGCTCCAAGGCCGACGGCTCCATGGCCGACGGCTCCAAGGCCGGCACCTCCAAGGCCGATGGATCCAAGGCTGACGGCTCCATGGCCGGCGGCTCCAAGGCCGACAGCTCCAAGGCCGGCACCTCCAAGGCCGGCACCTCCAAGTCCGGCGGCTCCAAGGCCGACGGCTCCATGGCCGGCAGCTCCAAGGCTGACAGCTCCATGGCCGGCACCTCCAAGGCCGACAGCTCCATGGCCGATACCTCCAAGGTCGGTACCTCCAAGGCCGACAGCTCCATGGCCGACGGCTCCTTGGCCGGCAGCTCCATGGCCGGTACCTCCAAGGCCGACACTCCATGGCCGGCAGCTCCATGGCCGGCACGTCCAAGGCCGACAGCTCCATGGCCGACACCTCCAAGGCTGGCACCTCTAAGGCCGACAGCTCCATGGCCGACACCTCCAAGGCCGGCACCTCCTGGCCGGCCCCGGCACTTTCCAAGCTAGCCCCCGGTGTGTCCAAGCTAGGTGGCCCGGCACCTCCCAGCCGGCCCCGGCACTTTCCTAGCCGGCCCCCGGCGTGTCCAAGCTAGGCGGCCCCGGCACCTCCCAGCCGGCCCCAGCACTTTCCTAGCCGGCCCCCGGCGTGTCCAAGCTAGGCGGCCCCAGCACCTCCCAGCAGCCCGGCACTTCCCTAGCCGGCCCCCGGTGTGATCAAGCTAAGAAGCCCGGCACTCTCCTAGCTGGCCCCCAGCGTGACCAAGCCAAGCAGCCTGGCACTCTCCTAGCCAGCCCCCGGCGTGTCCATGCTAGGCGGCCCCGACCCCTTCCGGCCGGCCCCGGTACTTCTCAGCCGGCCCCGGCATCTCCGTGCCTGCCGAGTTAGCCCCCGCCATCCTTAGCCGGCCCCTCTCGGCCTCGGCGTCTTCAGGCCCGCCGAGTCATCCCCGGCCAACCTGGCCGGCCCTTCTCGGCCCTGGCTTTCCCCTCTCCGATGGGATAGGACCCACCAACCAGCTGCAGCCACCCACTTTGATGGGACTTGACCTGCAGTCCTGACATATCAAAGAAGGAAGCAAGCTCTGTCATTGCTGCCATCACCTTAAATGCTCTGACAAGTGGTAGAACCCCATGCCTCACAGACATCAGCTCTGACACTTCTCCCATCAAGGTCATCATTACAAGGCCTCAACTAGTCAAGCCAGACAAACTCTAAGCACCTATAAAGAGGGTAAGAGGGACCTCGACCAGGTAACACACTCATTACACCCCTAAATGCTCACAATGAGAGATCTCTCTCGGAGCCATCTTTCTCTCTCTTTCTCTTTCGAGCTTCCTCAAGCTCACGGCTGTTGCCCAGACCACTGACTTGAGCATCGGAGGGTCCCCGTCGGAATTTCCGGCCCCCAGGACTTGCTTGCAGGTGTGAGGAGCTCGCTGGAGGAGACGACCGGACGCTCGAGGCTGGTGATTTGGCGTCAACAGTACTTCATCTCAATTTCTCGATTTTGGAACCATAATCCAACTTTGCTAGTGATGAAATCTCCATTTTGGAAACATAATCTGACTTTGCTAGCGATCAAACATTTCGTCAGAGAGGAAACCCCAAAATAGGAAACAAGGAGACTCACTAAATCCACACAAGGATAAGAAACACTTCCACTATTTTAACGAAGGGCAAGGGATCACAACCACTAATCCAAAAATTTAGAACATAATCCAACTTTGATAGTGATCAAACATTTCATCACGGAGGAAACCCCAAAATTGGAAACAAGGAGACTCACCAAATCCACACACACTTCCAGTTCTAACTTTTAACGGAGGTCAAGGGATCACAACCGCTAATCCAAAAATTTAGAAGAATAATCAAATAAAGATGTCAATAGCACGATGATCACTCTCTACCAAAATCTTGTCTAAATTTTGAGCTTCTGAACTTGTACAAATAGACCAAAAAGGATGAGTGAACTGAAAGAATTAACATCAGAAATGAATCAAAATCCAAGAAAAAAAAACACTAACCTCGGCTCCAACCAGGGTACTTTCACAGGTTTCGGTCATTTCGAGCCGAACTATCTTATGCCTCAACAAACTGAGTTAACTTGCGCATTTCTAACCGATCGCCTTACTTCGGGCAAGGCCGGAATAATGTTCCACGGCAAAACCAAACGATTTCGCACATTGACAGAACTAGTTAATCACTTAACCTAGCCTCGATTAAGTAGAACACTCAATTCAGAACTCCCAAGAGCAATCTAACCTAAAAGCACGATTCGTTTACGATTCGTTCGCCATCGGGAGGAACTTTTGACAAAAAGATTGTTCAAAAAATGGTAACCATAGTGATAAGACAAGAAGAAGGAGGCAAAAGATTCATTCATTAAGTTCTAGTCAAATTACAAGTTAAAAAGCAAAAATACATGAACAACACTTAAGAATCAGGGTTCAAATCAGTTCCCGAAGCCCCCTCGGTAACATCCGAAGGGATTTGACTTGGTTCACCCGCTTCTAATTTTGATGGGGGGGAGCCTCGGATCCCTCGGCGGCAGGCTGGGAACACCCCTCTAGAGCCACGGCCTCATCAACACCCAAAATAGTCTCGAGATCGACATCTAAAATTTCCTCATATTCAGCTTCTTCGGCCCTCGGAGTACGGGTAGCGTAAAGCTCGGCCTCCAGGAAAGACAAATCTAACTTGGGGTAAACTTGGGAGATCTTCGACCGAGTCTCCTCTTTGCCAAACCGAAATGCATCGGCACAAGCCGCCTTGTGCTCCTCAGAAAATTAAGCATAGCTCTTATACTCATCCATAGCCAAAGAGATTCGTCTGTTAGCTTTGGCCAGTTGACTCCCAAGTTCGGAATTCATTTGGCGGCTCAAGGCCAACTCCGCTCTCAAAGCCTTAAATTGGTCCTGAGCCTCGAGCCCAATCCTGCCCATTTGCAAACACCGAATCATGTAAAATTGTAGCCGAAGGAAAAGACACTAGAAATAGGCAAGTAAGAGGACGCTATACCTCTTCCTCTTGCCGAGCCATCTTTTCGCTCAGCTCGTGAACCTTTTCAAGGGCCTTCAATTTGACCACTTTATTTTGCTGAAGACCCTCCTTGAGGTCACTAATTCAGGACTGTTTATCCTCAATCTCCCACCGAGATTGATCAAGATCAGCAGTAAGTTTAGCAATCTGATCGTGCTGCCATTTCAGCCATTCTTCCCTATTGGCTAGCCTTCTGTTCAGGCCGACAAGCTGATCTTGCTAGCATCAGCACCTGCACTCCTCTTTTTCTTCGGCGTAGCTATTCTTCAGCTCGCCCCACCTCTCATCAAAATGTTGCCGCATAGCATTGACTTCATCGACATGCTTGGATTTGATTTGGGATAACTCCAAACAAGCCTTGTTCGATTGCTCTCGGAAGCCCTGTAGCTCTTTAACTTGAGTCTCGAGCCAAGAGGCCCTCTCGGCAGTAGCTTTATAGGGCTTGCTCACCCTCTTGAAGTCTCCCTGGATGGACGACAAGGCCCTCGAAAGCCTACTGGTCGAGTCCACCCTTGTCTGAAGATCGGCCACCTCCTTCCTGGCCTGAGCACAGGCCCCCATGGCCAGGTTCATGTGCCAACTCAGCGCCCTCGTAATTAAGGCATTTTGTAGAAAAAGACATAAATGAGAAAATACGACCGAGCCAACCAACAGAAATTTGTTACCTTAACACAATAACTTACTCGAGAGGCATAGTTTGAGGCAATCTTCATAAGGGCATGGCCATTGATCTCAGAGAGAAGGAAGACGTCCTTCGGTGCCCCAAACCGCCCAAAAGCGGCCTCGATAATGTACTCTGCAGTAGGCTCATCCGAAGAGGAACCTTCTCTCGTATGCAGCACAGACCGCATTAAAGTAGCAAACATATCTTTCGCTTCTGAGCTTGGAATAAAGGAGCTTACAGCCGAAGAATCGGCCTGAGAGACTTCGACCTAGTGAGTTGCCATCCATTTGGCCTCCTCCACTAGAGTTCTGGCCTGCATAACCTTGGATGCTTCGGCCCCGGCAGAAGGAACCTCAATCCGAGCATCCCCTCCACTCGGTGTTTCTTCTTCTTCCGCCTCTCCAAGCGTTGCTTCGTCCCCAGCGGACTCCACCCAAACCTCAGTTTCCTGCACGGCACCCCCTGGCGCCACGGGAGAAAGCCCCCCTACAGGAGGTCCCTCGGCCTCCACCGACCCTTCCACGAGTGGCTCGATGCGAACCTCGGTAGCCGCGACTGCCTCTCCTGACCCCACGACCAAAGCAGGGGCCCCTTCCCCGCCAACGGGCAGCGTCACAGGGCTGCCAACCTCTGATGAATATGGTTGATTCGAGATAGTGGCTGGACGAACCGTCGATATCTCCTCGGAATCATCTAACACCACCACTAATTGAAGGGGAGGAACCTCAATGGCTCCCTCCGAACTCCCCCCAATAGCTCTCTCCTTCTCCACTTCCATGCCTCCCTCCGGAAGTAGGAGCTCATCAACCACGACCAACACTCCCGCTTCCCCCCTCTTTGGGATGGAGGAAGGGCGACCAGTGTTGTCTTTCCCTAACTTTTTTGGGCGAGACCCGGAGGGACAAAACCTCTTTTCGGACCTATGCTTGTCTCCGGAACTGGAGCCCCTGTGGTGCTTTCCCAACTCCTTTTGAATTTGGCCTATAAATGCTGACCTCTCGGCTGGAAACACAGTAAACATTCAGTCAAAGGGCAATAGGGCTGCCTGAGCATACCAACCGACAAAGCAAAAGGAAAAAAAGATTCACCTTGGGGGTCAATAGAGCTAAGCTCGACGGCAAAAAGGGCATTCTCTGATAACAGGGCGCTGGCAGATAACACCCGACCACTGTGAAGAGTAACCAAATCCCTTTTCTCTTGCTCAGACAACTCCGGGTGTACCTCCGGATCTTTCACGTAACTCGCCCATGTCACCGAAAAATCCAAACCAATGTTCCCCTCGGTGATGAAAAATCGAGACTTCCACTCCTTTATTGAAGACGGATTATCTGAAATCATTTTGAATGACTTCCGGGGGCCAATATAAGGCCACTCAGAGCTCCTCCCAGAAACAAGGTTATAGCAGACTCAGAACATGGGGAGGGTTGCAGTCACCCCAACATGGCTACACAGTGAGATAAATCCGATGAGATTGCGCCAGCTATTTGGGGCCACCATTGTTGGGCATATATTGTAGAACCTCATTACCTCTTGCACTAACGGGTGGAGGGGAAACCGGAGACCAAGCCATCCTTATACCTCGGCACCTCGAGCTACCTTCATACCTCGGCAGCCCGAGCCATCCTTATACCTTGGCAGCCCGAGCTAACTTCATACCTCGGCAACCCAAGCCATTCTTATACCTCAGCGACTCGAGCCGTCCTTATACCTCGATGACCCGAGCCATCCTTACACCTTGGTAGCCCGAGCTACCTTCATACTTCGACAACCCGAACCATCCTGTACCTCGGAAAACCAAGTTGTCCCTTGCCTCGGCCGAACTGAGGCACTCAAATACCTTTGCGGAATCCGACGCATGAGAGCTCGAATTCACGATAACTGAATATGATTCCAAATGGAGAATCATGCCCAGAAGTGGCCTAAGGGCCATAGGGGCGGTCTAGAATCTACACGATCGCTAAATCTTAAGGCATCAACTAGCTCTCCTGGCCGTCGATCTTCAAACAGATAAGATACGGATCCTAGTGGCCTCATAATGGACTTGATTCGAATCCTGTTGGTCCAGATAGCAACCCAAGAGGGGGGTGAATTGGGTTTTTTAAAACTTAAACTCCTTTTAAAAACAATCCCCCAGCGGAAGTGAAAACTTAGATGTATACGAATTAAAACAGAGTATGCTAGAATAGAAAGTAAGAGACAAGAAAACAATCACGTCAAACACAAGAAGTTTTATAGTGGTTCGATGTACCTACACCTACATCCACTCCCAAGTACCTCTTGGATCCACACTATAATCAATCTGATTACAGCAGAGTTGTTTTGCAAGCTCACAACTCAAACTTGTTGTTTTCTTGGGTGCACAACGAACCCAGCTAGTTTTTAAGGCTCACCAGCACACAACCTTACAATAAAAGCAAACTGCTTGCCCAAGGCTAACAGCCTCAATGGAATCAATCCTCCGATTGACCCAGCAAACAATAACGTTTTTACAAGTTTAAAAGCTCCTCCAATGAGCAAATATACAATAATAGAACAATACTAAGGAGATAAGAATCAAAGCCTGATTTGCATATCTTGGTGGCTTGCTTCTTCTCTTCTCTTGAGTGAATCTTCCTTTAGAATGCTCTTGAAGCTCTGAAGATTAGAGAGCTAGGGCTTGCTTCTTTTGGGATTTCTTCAAAATAGAAAAAGGAATGCTAGAAATCTCTCTCTTTTCTTTTGGGGAATCAGTATAATCTTTCCTTTCGAATCTTCCCTCTTTTCTCTTTTGATTTTCTGATGGATTTCACTCTTATTTTTCTGATTTTTCTCTCTTATTTTCTTGTTTTTCCTCTTCTTTTTGGATACAATAAAACCTCTTCTTATAGATTTTTCTTAATCCATAAATAGCCAAAAACTATCCATTAGAAACAAGTGTAAGAAGGATTAGAACCAAATATAGTAATAGCCGTTGGGATTAAAAAGATAAAGATAAAGTTTAGAGACGTTCTGACAGTTCTGGAGTCATTTCTGACAAACTGAAGTCGACTCTAACTTTTTCAGAGTTGGCTCTAAATCAAAAATTCCCAATCCGCTCGATCTGGAGTCGTCTCTTACTTTTCTGGGGTCGACACGAAAATCTTCTGAAGTCGACTCTAACAGTCCGGGAGTCAACTCTAAGTCGTGACCCGAAAAACCATCGTTCTATCTTTTCTGTTGGAGTCGGCTCTAACAGTCCAGGTATCGACTCTAAGTCTGTGCCATTTTTTGGAGTCGACTCTGCGATTCCATGTGCCGACTCTAATGTCTACAATCTTACCTTGACATTAGATTCGAACTAGAATTTGATTTGTCTAGTGATTTTGATTAATGGATCAACTTATAAACTAAAAACTTAATCAAAATCATTAGTAACTTCAAATGTTATACTCAAATAGTTTTGTTAATCATCAAAATCAATAATTGGGTCAACAATCTCCCCCTTTTTGATGATGACAAAAACTTTGAGTATATGCATTAAAAATTCATTTGAACTAAGAATTATAGACATTGTTAAAGCTTTAAAACTTCCTAACAGAGAATTTGATGCCAAGTTTCAAAATGAACTTTAAAAACATACTTGAGTTCTATTATAAACAGCAATCAAGATGATTTAGCTTTTTCATAGAAAATCATTAAGCTCCCCCTGCATTAAATAACTCCCCCTATGCAAGGTATATGTAAATAAACTGAAATATGATCGATTGATTAGAATTTAGAGATTTCTCTCCCCCTTTTTGAGATATGCCAATTGATTAAAATATATTGAAATCTTACAAATCTTATATTCTTTCATTCTCTCTTCTTTATGCATATACAATTTTCTCTCTCCTTTTTTGTTATCAGCAATAAGGTGAGTTTAAAAATAGTAATGTAGGTTATCAGAGCGAGGGTGTTGGTTCATTCAATCGTAGAGATAGTAATCTTCATCCATGGTAATTGCTCGACATAGGCAAATTTGCAAAAAAAGATAATTGTATTTCATTTCAAGATGCATTACATGTGTCTATCAAAATACATTCTCAGTAAAGTACTATATCAATCAGACATTCCTAGATATATGCTAACAAAGTATAGTAAACTAGAAATCCTAAGATTCAAAATATGAAGAGCTAAACTTAGGTTTCAAAAAAAATTGGGGTAGGTTAGGCTTAATAGGGTATCATTATAGGAAATAAAAGGTCAATCAAACATGCTTGTATACAATTTTCTTCAGATGGCCTATCATTTCCAGAATTTCATCTTTTTGTGATTTCTTAAAGCCTTCAAGACAACTCTCAACTTGAGCAACAGCAAGGTCTAAATCTTTCTTCAATTGTCCAGTAGCATCTAGATAAGCTCTAGATCCGTCTGCAATCCCTTCTAGCCTTTCAAAAATCTTTTGAAGCTCAGTGCCAAGGGACTCTGCAGAGCGGCTAATGGAAAATGAAATCAAGTCGAGTCTAGAATTGATCTCCTCCTTAAATTGTCTGATGTTATCTCTCAACTGACAAATATCATTGCTCCTCTGACTGTCATACTCAGCTAGTAATGCTCTGAGCTGACCAATTTGCTCATCAGAAAATCTTTCGGATACAAAAGCTGTCTGAGGTGGAGGTGAAGAATATGTACTCGGTCCAGCCTCAGAAGGTCCAGCAGTAGATGGTCCCGCAATAGATGGGTCAGGGACTGATGGTCCCGCAACTGATGGTCCAGGGATGTCCTCTACTCTGGCTTCCTTAACTCTGGCCTCCTCTGCTCTAGCCTCTCGTCCTCCTTTTATCCAATTATCATTTACCTTTCTGAAGCCCATACGGTGAATGGTAGAGACACTGTAGTAGTCTATATGCCTTAATTTCCTCAGTGGCTCATTGTCCATGATTAACACACCTTGGCTTCTGAATACTAAAGTCAGAATCATACCATATGGTAATGTAGATCTCTTCTTGGTTGCTGCCTCCGCCATATAGCCTATCATCATCCCAGCTAAGTTTACTGGCTGCCCGTGATGATGCAATCCATCAACAAGATGTCTCGCTCCGAGACATACTCAAATCTGCCTATCTTTGGAAACAATATCCTCCCGCAGATGTTGTGAAGAAGCCTGAGTTCCAAATTTAGTTGATTTGCCAAAATCTCCTCAAACTCAGATACTTCTCTCCCCAACATCGTAGATAGGGCACCACCATGATCATCATGCTGATATTCATTTATTCCAATAGTGGGCATCTCTAACAAATTTCCAAGAAATTCAACAGTGATTACAACTCTTGTTCCTCTAACAAAACTTACTAAACCTCCCTCTCCTCTACTTAAATCATTGTAGAACTCTCTTACAAGGGCAGGGTAGGTAGGAACATCCAAAGAACAAACTTTCTCCCATCCCATTTTTTTCAATTGACGGCCAATAGTAAAACCCTCCGAAGCAAAGAAATCAAAATTAACTTTTCTTCCGGTAGTGATGGCCTTACCCACTAATTGGTTGACACGTGAAGAAGATGGAGAAGGTGGAGAAGCTTCTTGAGTGGCAGATGATGAAGATGACGCCGCTTGCCTCCGAATCATCCTTTTTTCTCATGGGAACGGTCGAACCTCCAATAATCGCATGCCTTTTAGGAGCCCTGGGATTCGATTGGAATGAGTAATCAAGGGATTTGAAGAGTTTAGAGGGGTTAAAATAGGTTTGGAATGGCTCTAGAGAGGATTGGAGATGATAGGGTTCGTTTAGGTGTCGACTCCTTTTATTTTTGACCTAGGTTCACTTAGAGTTGACTCCCGCAAAGCGAGGTCTCGACTCCGAACCAGAAAATCTGTCAGCACCCGAATTAGAGTCGGCTCTGCAGAAGCCGAAGTCGGCTCTAATTGCCCAGACAGAACATCAAAAATAAAGGTGTCGACTCCACAAACTGAAGGTGTCGACTCCACAATAGTTTTAGTGAAAAAATTTGAATTTCAAAGATTTGAAACTGATCAAATTAATCATCAAACTCTAGATGAGTGTTCCTTAATCAATTGGGGAAACAATGAATCAAATTTCTAGATAAATTTCCTTATTGATCATAGAGGATTTTCAAGAAATTGATGAAGTCTAGATAGTTGTTGTCCTTAAGAGTTTCAGAAAGTTATTCTAAAGGATCACAAACTCATAATTCTCCTCTTAGATAACAAAATCTTTCTTCACTTAATGGTTTGGTAAAGATATCAGCTAATTGTTCATTAGTATTCACATATTCAAGACAATCATCATTGTTGGAAACATGTTCTCTAATAAAGTGATGTCTAATTTCTATGTGTTTAGTTCTAGAGTGTTGGATTGGATTTTTTGTCAGATTGATGGCACTAGTTTTATCACATCTAATAGGAATTTTATCAAGTGTGATACCATAATCTTCAAGTTGTCGCTTAATCCAAAGGATTTGAGCACAGCAACTTTCAGCTGCAACATACTCTGCCTCAGCAGTGGATAATGCAACCGAATTTTGCTTCTTACTAAACCAAGAGATTAAGTTACTTCCTAAAAGTTGGCATGCACCATTTGTACTCTTCCTATCTAATTTACAACCAGCATAATCAGAATCAGAATAAGTAATCAATTTCAAAGTTGAGTCTCTAGCATAATCAGAATCAGAATAAGTAATCAATTTCATGATCTTCAAAACTAGGAGGTTGTTCAATGTAAACTTTCTCATTTATAAAACCATTTAAAAATGCACTTTTAACATCCATTTGAAATAAGTTGAAATTCATATGACATGCAAATGCAAACAGTAGTCTAATGGCTTCTAATCTAGCAACAGGTGCAAAGGTTTCATCAAAATCTATACATTCTTTCTGATTATATCCCTTTGCAACTAATCTAGCCTTATTTCTAATCACCAAGCCATTTTTATCTAATTTATTTTTAAAAATCCATTTAGATCCTATTATAGGGTGATCTCTAGGTCTATCTACTAGAGTCCAAACTTGGTTCCTAGTGAATTGGTTTAACTCTTCCTGCATTGCTAACATCCAATAACTATCTTTCTCAGCTTCCTCTATAGTTTTGGATTCTATATGAGATACAAATGCAAGATGATTATTGATATTTCTTATTGATGATCTAGTCCTTACACCTTGAGATGGATCACCTATGATTAGGTCCTTAGGATGACCATAAGCATATCTCCAATATCTAGGTAGATCTTTATCATTATGAGCAGTATCAATACCATCATCCTTAGGTGAATCATCATCCTTAGCTTCAGGTTATTGATTTGAAGATACATTTAATTTTCCAATACCTCTTTCAAGCAAAGATGTATCTTCCTCATCATCAATTTTACCCAAACTTGACGCTAAAGACTCATCAAACACTATATGAATGAATTCTTCTACAACTAAGCTTCTTTTATTAAATACTCTATATGCCTTGCTAGATGTAGAATATCCTAGAAAAATGTCTTCATCGGACTTTGCATCAAACTTCCCAAGATTATCCTTACCATTGTTATGAATAAAGCATTTACAACCAAATGCATGAAAATAACCTAAAGTTGGTTTCCTATTATGCCATAGTTCATAGAGAGTCTTCTTAAGGATAGGTCTAATCAAGGCTCTATTTAGGATGTAACATGCTGTGTTTATAGCTTCCGCCCAAAAATATTTTGGAAGTTGACTTTCACATAGCATGGTACATGCCATGTCTTCTAAAGTCCTATTCTTTCTTTCAACAACTTCATTTTGTTGTGGTGTCCTAGGTACTGAAAAATTATGATGTATGCCTTTTTCAAAATAAAAATTTTCAAATAAGTGATTTTCAAATTCAGTTCCATGATCACTCCTAATAGACACTATGGTAGTGTTTTTCTCATTTGTGACTTTCTTAACAAATTTTAGAAATATAGAGAAAGTCTCATCTTTGTGAGCCAAAAATATTACCCAAGTGAATCTAGAGCCAAAAACTGATCATCCCCATCTCCATATGCAGTAATGGGATATGGGATATGGAGATGGGGAAAGCCCCGTCAATGTTTACGGACGTATTGTTGCTCTCAACGGCATAAACGAAAGCCTCCTTTTTCGGAGGGAGATTGCGAAGGGCATCGCAGTGTTCCTTACTGGACTCTCCCCTCCATCCGAGAAGACTATTTCTGGCAAGCACGGTAAGATTGGAGTGAACGTCAGTTGGACTTAGATATCCAGAGTCATATGCTACGTATGTGTCATCTTTTTTTTATGCCAAGCTGCTTCCATCGATGTTGTTCTGCACCAACTGCATCTTAGCTTGCTTATAGTATAAATTAGTCGGGGGACTTTTATATTTATAGTGCGTTGTTAATGTGGGGTTAGGTTTCTAAGCGTTACGGGATTTGCTCCCTATGTATTATTACTAAATGGATAACTTTTAAAATTCTGAAGTGCGCATTGTCATATGCATTAATATTATAACCAATGGTTTAAAATCAAATCTCACAATAAATCGACTGGACATTTGGACCGTTAGTCAATTGGTTTGATTGAATAAATCAGTTTGATTGAATCAAATAATATTATAATTAATTTTTAATTTAATAATATAAAAATAATACATATAATTATCAATTCAAGTGAAAAATAAAAATTTTAAAAAATTTAATTCTAATTTTATTTATCAAAACTTAACTTAATTCAAAATATGTCAGCTATGGGTTCAAATCCATAACCACTTGTGTACAAGTTGTTTTTTTTAACCACTCAAATATTTTTTTAATCTTTTTATTTATCAAAATTAAAAGTTTAAAAATCAAGGTTGGATCAGTTCTTTGAAACTGGACAACTTTAATAATAAAGTCAGGATGATCAGTTTTTAGTTGAACCAGTTTGCGATCGATTGGTCTGGTCCAATTTTTAAAACCATGATTACAACATATAATGATATATTACATTGATTTTTGGTCTTCATTGATTTAATCCTGAGGAAATGTCTTTTCTTTATTAATTAAAAATTACATTTGATATATGCGGTTCATTTAACTAACCGCAAATCGAATGCAAGGCTCGTTCAAGCCTATCCAACTAGGTAGTGCCCACGCTATCTCAGTAGCATCTCTTGACGATGCCTGATCATCCTGAGCTGACGTCCTTGAGCGTCAGTGGATGTACCGTAAGTTTGCTGAAGAAACTTTACCTCGGTGCTGAAATCTGCAAAAAGTTTCGGAGATCGGATATTCCGGCGGGGATCCTCCGTTGTTCAAATCAGTGATTAGAATCACAGTCGTGAGCTTGAGAAAGATCAGATGAGAAAGTTGAGATGAGAAAATTCTCTCAGTGTTTTTTTGAGTGTTCATACCTTGGTCAGAGGTTCTTCTTACTCATTTTGTTGCTACCCTGGGTCTGCGTTACTTGCTTGATAAGATTAGAATCTTATGATGAACCGTGACTTTTATGAATGAAATGTCAGAACTAGTAGGATTGGATTCGTTCCATCTGAACTAGGTGATTGGTACTTCATGACAGATGATCACCTTTTGCGATTTATTTGGCCAGTCATTAAAACTTTATGATAGATTATAACTTTTCGGGCTTGTCTGATCCAGGCAATTAAAGCTTCATAATGGATTATGACTTCTTGGGCTTGTGCCAGAATCAACAAAGTTTGTCTTATTAGACACATGTGAATCTGATGTGGCTGGTGGGTCTGGCCTTGTCAGAAGTAAAGGCTTGCCTGAGAAGCCAATAGTCGAATTTAGAGGTAAAAGGAGATGAGGCCACCTAGGAGCTGCGGCTGCTTGTTGTCTGGGGCTGCCTAGGAGCCGGGGCCGTCTTGGGGCCACTTAGGATCTAAGGCCGCTTTGGGGCCGCTTAGGATCTGAGGCCGCCTCTGGGCCGCTTCGGGGAGCCGGGGCCGTTAACATCCAAACGACCCCTATTGGGTAATTTTGGCCATTAACTCATATGTGGCTTGTACTAGCTATATCATATGCCCCCTGCTTCTAAGTCTTGGTGCACACGGCACTCGCCAAGAGAAAGGAGCACAAAATCTTCGCAAAATATCCTGCTTTCGATGGGCCTTGCACGCCATAAATTAGCGAAGGTGGGTGCATGTCCTCGAAGGGGTAAAAGTCCCTTCGAAGTCCTTTCATCATTTAAGGAAAGGCACCGAAAGCGATGCGGTCTGCAGGGATATTGAGGAAAATATTTCATGATCAATGTAAAAAGGTGGGGCATCATTATTGGATTATTTTTATTTGTGTCCCATCATTGGGCGTAGATCGTGCCTCCTAAGTGTCACCGAGGCATCTTGAATGGCGAACAATCTGAGGACAGCTAGGCGAACCCTTCACTCACGAACCTCTGCATGGCACTGTAGTGGGCATGACATTCAAAACCCGCACATAAGACTGTCCCACTCGCCCCTACGATCTTTTCATGCCTCCATAATCTTCTATGCCTTCTTTTCCTCCTGAGTCTCGAGTTCTTGCCTCTATCTCTTTGATCCTCAGGTCAGTCTCCTTCACTTTTTTTGCTCTTTTCCTCCATGGATTCTGACCCCCATAGGAAAGGTAAGGCCCCCATGGTTGAGCCCTCTAGGAAGGAGATCCTCCAAGTGCGGCATCGGGCTCCTGGTGGCATCTCTATCCACAACCGTCCGGCGATCGTTTCCTAACATCACCTAGGGCACCTCCTCCACCCTCTAGGGTTTCTCCTCCGCCCTATAGGGTTTCTTCTCCGCCATCTGGTCGTCGAGTGTCTCCTTCGGTTACGCTCTCTGTGTCTGCAATTTTAGAGGGGATAGCTTCTACCATGATTTACCTTAGGGCCCAATATGAGATACCCAATAGCATCTGTACCTTCGTTCCTCATCCTAATGACAGGGTGACCTCCAGCGAGTCTGGCAAACTAGCCTTGTATGAAGAGTTCTTTCGGAGTGGGCTTCGTCTTCCTTTCCACCCTTTCTTCTTCAATCTTTTAGACAGATATGATCTTGTCCCGATGTAGCTAACTCCAAACTCCATTCGGATTATCTGCACCTTTTTAGTACTCTGCCATTTTCATGGTCTTTCTACCCAAATTTCTTTGTTCCGAGCTTTGTATAAACACCGCAATCCCAATAAATCTGGGTGGTGGAGTGTTGCTCATATATAGCAACCTAAGAGGGGGGGTGAATTGGGTTTCTCAAAAATTAACTAGACTAATTAGCAAGTATGTGCAATTAAATTTTTTCATAAATAAACTAAGTGTAGTGCAGTGAAGATAATATGCAAGCAACACAATAAAGAGCACAACCAAACACAAGGGATTTATAGTGGTTCGGTGCCAACCTGCACCTACATCCACTCCCCAAGAACACCTTTGGTATTCCACTATCACCACTAGCCTACCTACCTAGCAAACTTGTTTACGGGCATAAGCAATCAAGCCTTACACACTAGCCCACCAAGCTAGTCTTCTTGTTTACGGGTACAAGGGGACCTTACACACTAGCCCTCCAAGCTAGTTTTCTTGTTTACGGGTATAAGGGGACCTTACACACTAGCCCTCCAAGCTAGTCTTCTTGTTTACGGGCACAAGGGGGGCTTACACAATACTTGTTTATGGGCACAAGCAAGCCTTACAATATCAAGCACAATAGTATCAAGATTATATAATAAGCTCCTAATAAATGAATAGATATTCAACAAGAAATACTTATCAAAATATCGAAGAACACTTCGCAAGATGGCTTCTTCCTTTGAGCACACCAGAGCACCAATGAAGCCTTGCTCTTCAAAGAATGGTTGTTGGAGCTTGAATCACCACGCCAAGAATCAGAAATAAATGCACTTTGGTGGCTTTGAAACAATGAATGTAACTCTCCAATAAACATCTCTTACAAACAATAAATCTCTCTTTCAAATGATTCTTTTCACAAACATTTTCAAAAGATTCTCACTCTATTTTTCACACAATTTTTTACTCTTTTTCTCTTTCTTTTTCTTCTATTTTTCTTCCCTCTTTTCTTTCTCTTCAAATAACTAATCAATAGCTCAATATATATAAGAAGAAAAAATATAGCCGTTGCACATTACCATTGTAAAATAGAAGAGGAAGTGAGAGAGAAGAGAGAGAGAGAAAATTGACCAAGAGAGGAAATTCCAAATGGTAACAAAATGGTGAAGTAGAATTCCAATCCACAAAGATTAGAAGCTAGGGAAAGGAACCAGCCGAAGGAACCAAGAAGTTGGCATTCCAAAAACATAAAATCGGCATTCTAACATCTATCCAAAAAGAAGCTAGCCGATGGAATTTAAAATGTTGGCATTCCAAAATACAAAACCGGCATTCCAAGGAAAAGTTGGCATTCCAACCTTGATTTCAACTTTTGAATCACAGGAAAAAAGCAACCATTAGCTCATGAAGATTAGCATGCCAAAAGACAAGTTGGAATTCCAACTAAAATCTCTTAAAGTTCCAAAAGAGGGCCTTAAAAATTTGGTAGCCCGACTAGAATTCTAGCATGCCAGAAAAGAAAGTTGGCATTCCAATTTTTTATCCAAAAACCATCAGCCGAAAGATCAAATAAATTAGCATGCTAAAATTTCAAACTAGTATACCAGAATGAAGCACCCAGGAGATGGCAGAAGGTTAAATAAAATTAGCATGCCAATCCTTTTAACCAACATGCCAAAATTGAAGCATAGGGAACCGGCAGAGGGCATTTCAAAAATAGAGATAGTTTAAGAACACAATCCAGTGATGAATCAAAATAGAATTATAAATAGGAACTTGTAGGATAATTGAATCCAATTCAAGACAATGCAAATATAATTAAACTTGAAAATCATTTTGTCAAATGAACCGTCCAAATATAAAACATATAAAAATCATCCAGTGATTACGAAATTCAAGTCCTTTGAAAAAATAATTTAATCATTCTAAACCTTTTGAAAACAATTTAAATTATAAAGCATATCCATAGAAATAATACATTGCCTTTCATTTTACCTTTGATTTGAAGTAACACCATCTTCTTGATGATTCATCTGAAATTCATTTAAATCAACCGCAAGATCATTAGTATCATACTTAATTATTTTGTAGTCATCAAAATCAATATAAGGCCAACATGGAGCTTCGCCTCTAGACCCAAAAGGACCCTTAAGCTTGACTTGCCTTCCAAAATTAAGGGATGAAAATCTCGATTTTTCTATGTCCATTTGGACGGGGTGAAAATGGGCTGGGGCAATCTCGACACCAGCCCTAACAAAAACTTCACTATGAATGAGGAGGACCGGGATGTTTTTGATTCATTGCTGTCATCCATCCTTCCATCTCTTCGAGAGCTACTATCGGAGGATAACCTCCGTGAGGCAGGCGTAGCGTCGGCATCGTTAGCGCCGGCGTCGGCAAGCTAGCACCGACGCCTGGTGAGCTTCGCATTCCCCTCATTTTTTTTGACTGATTTTTGTTACTTTGTGTAGCCATAAAGTTCTCCTGATTTTTTGATGGTGGGCCTCCGAAAGAGGAAAGAGACCGCCGGTGACATGGCGAGGGCGACGCCTAAGAGGTCCCGCTGGGAAGAGCAGGATGGGTTATCCCAGCCTCTTGTGGTTCCCTCCATGGTTCTCAAGGCTTCCCCGAGAAGGGGGGGTTCCCCTGCTGAAGCTGAGACGAAGACATCTAGGGAAGAGCCCTTGGTCATCGCCGACCCTGGAGGTGAAGCCGCACCGGAGGCGGGGCCATCTAAGAAAGAGCCCCCGGCCGCCATCATAATCGGAGGTGAAGCCACACCGGAGGTGAGGATTGGGACGCCTCCGGTTGCAGAAGTTGAAGATGATACCCTGTAGGCCATCCAATCGACGTCGGAGGAGGGAGGGATGCCCCCTACCCATGACCTCGGGAGTCGGCCATTTTGGGCGATGGCTATGAACCAGGGTCAGCTGGCGGAGCGAATATTGAGGCACTCCAGCCTCCCTACCTTCTAGGCTGAGCTTTGCAGCAGGCCGATCGCCAGCCTCTTCACCATTGCCCTTCAGGTAGGTTTTCCAGCTCCTTTTCTTTCCTTACTTGAATATGTAATAGGAGAATTTGAGCCGAGCTCTAATTGATGAGTTTATGCAGATGTCCAATGGCCTCTTCATTTTTTTGGAGGCTTGTTCCAGGGCAGTCAACAACTATGGGCGCGCTTGGGATGAGTTGACTGCCGCAAAATCCCGAGCTGATAGCTTGGCCAAAGAATTGGCCGAAGTGCAGGCTCAAGAGGCGAAAGCGGCCAACGAACTCTTAGTCGTTCAAGAGAGGAGTAGGTTTTTGAAGGCCCAGGCAGAGGCAGTCGAGAGTAAGGCTCGGGTCACCGAGGCTGAACTCGTGGATGCCATGACGAGGCTTAGGCCGACCAAGGAGAGGCTAGGGGATACTCTCCTTAAGCTAGATCATGCTGAGGAGAGGGTCGACAAGGCCGAGTCTGAGGCTCGGGCTGCCATGAAGAAGCCGGCCATCACGGAGACGGATGCTCGAACCTCCTGGGAGGGAAAGGCTGCCGAAGAGGCTTAAGCCCAGGAGGCCATGGAGAAGTTGGCCGCCATTGAGGCTCAGGCTACCGAGATGGTAGCCACCGCCGAGGCACTGGCTATGGAGAGGGTGGCCACCGTTGAGACCTGAGCTCGAGAGGCCGTGGAGAACTACAAGAGCTCCATGGATTTTGCTGCAGAGTTTAGCGAGGCAGCCATCGATGCCTTCTCCCAGGGCTTCTAGAAATGCAAAGAGAAGGTCTCCTGGGTTTACAGAATAAGCAGCTTTGAATCTCTTCAGCCCGAGGATGAGGAGGAGGGTCCGGAGGGTGGCGACGTCGAAGACCGGTCGGGACCCACTAAGCCTTAAGCTTACTTTCTTTTCTTTTCTTTTTTCATAGTTTTGTAATTTGACTAGAGTCGGCACCTTTGTCAAACATTGATATTAAATTAATGCAAAGAACTTTTTGCTCAAGTATAAAAGACTTAACTTTTTGTAGTTTCTTTGTTCTATGGTTGATCATGTCTTGGCTCTAGCCCTCAGATACATCTTCAATCTTGTGAGTATATCTGGAGAGTCGGTAGTTTGATGTGCAGACTTCATAGGAATACTTAGGCTTGCCTTCACCTTTCTAGCTTTTGCTAGAGTGTTTCTTGAATGTCGATGCCGGTCCTCGCCTTGGGGGTCGGTGCCAGCCTAGGAGTTGACTCGGGGCCACTGGGACCATAGGATTTGAATTGCCTTGGGGGTTTCTCGGTGCCGGTCCGGGGATATCCTTATGATCAAGGGGCTGTCGAGGTCCTTTTGAAAACTGCCATGAGGGTTTCTCGTGCTGGCTCGAGAGTTTGACTCGGGGCTGCCGAAACCATAAGATTTGAATCACCTCGAGGGTTTCTTGGTGCTAGCCCGGGGATATTCTTATGATCACGGGATGGTCGAGGTCCTTTTGAAAACTGCCATGGGAGTTTCTCGGTGCCGGCCCGGGAGTTTGACTTAGGGCCACCAAAACCATAGGATTTGAATCACCTCGAGGGTTTCTCAGTGCTGGCCCAGGGATATCCTTATGATCATGGGGCCACCGAGGTATTTTTGAAAATTGCCACAGGGATTTCTCGTGCCGGCCTGGGAGTTTGACTCGAGGCCATTGAGACCATAGGATTTGAATTGCCTCGGTGGTTTCTTGGTGTTGGCCCGGGGATATCCTTATGATCACTGGCCACCGAGGTCCTTTTGAAAACTATCATGGGGGTTTCTCATGCCGGCCTGGGAGTTTGACTCGGAGTCACCGAGACCATAGGATTTGAATTGCCTTGGGGGTTTCTCAATGCCGACCCGGGGATATCCTTATGATCACGGGGCCGTCGAGGTCCTTTTGAAAACTGCCATGAGGGTTTCTCAGTGCCAGCCCAAGAGTTTGACTTGGAGCCACCGGGACCATAGGATTTGAATCACCTCGAGGGTTTCTCGATGTCGGCTCGAGGATATCCTTATGATCATAGGGCCGCCAAGGTCCTTATAAAAACTGCTCCGGGGGTTTCTCATGCAGGTCCGGGAGTTTGACTCGAGACCACCGGGACTATAGGATTTGAATCGCCTTGGGGGTTTTTCGATGCCGGCCCAAGGATATCCTTATGATAACGGGGCCGCCGAGGTCCTTTTGAACTTTTCTAAGCCAAATAATAATAATAGAATGAAATTGAGAGCTTTTTTTATAATCATTGGCTGAGTACACTCATTATTGATAATATCGACGGAGGTTATCCTCATTCCAAGTATGTGGGATTGGTCGTCCATCGAGCTCCTCGAGTCGATATGTTCATTGGTGAAGTACTTCGGTGACTCGATAGGGCCCTTTCTGTTGGACCAGATGGCAACCCAAGAGGGGGGTGAATTGGGTTCTTAAAAAATTTAGCCTTTTAAAATTATGTGCTTTGAAATAAAAGAGATTGAGTGCAAGATAAATGCTAAGCACAAATAATGACATAGGAAGAGACAAAGAGATAAAGCACGGCAAACACAAAGATTTTATAGTGGTTCGGTGTATCCAACACCTACGTCCACTCCCAAGTATCACTTGGGCCCACACTATAATCTACTTGATTACAGCCGAGTTCTTTTACAGGCTCATAACTCAAAACTTGTTGTTTCCTCCTGGGATCACAATGAACCCTGCTGGTTTTACCGGGCTCACCAGCACAAAACCCAAACACAAGCTATCCTTAGCTTGTCCCGAGGTATACTACCTCCACTAATTCAATCTCCTGATTGAATTAGCAAACAACAGTGTTGACCTCAGATTGATTTTGATGATTACAAAACAATTAGGCAATTCTAAGCTTGATACATGGAAGTTCGGTCGCCTTGCAAGTAAGTATCTTCGTGTAAAATTTCATTGGTAAGAAAGTACTTCATTTAATTTGCTTTGAATACTTTTATTAGCTTGGGAGTTAACTGGTTAGCTAACTTGTTATTCCATTTAGCTAGCTGGCATACCTCTTAGCTAGCTGATACATTGTCTCAGTGCTTGGCCGGACGTTCTTATATTATAGCTAGCTGATTAGCTCGCTTGTTAGCTAGCTGGAGTTTCTTCAGCTAACTAAAATGTTCGTCACATGCTTGGCCGAATGCTCTATAAATTTAGCTAGATGGTTGGTTAGCTTGTTAGCTAACTGGAATTTGTTTTAGCTAACTCCAGTTGCCTGTAAACTCTTCTAGCCGAACAGTATTAAATTTTAGCTAACTATAGAGCTAGCTGCCAGGCCTTCTAGCTAGCTGACGTTTCTTTTAGTTAACTACTTAGCTAACTATTTTATCCTGGAGCTAACTGGTTAGTTAACTATTTTTCACAGGTGAGCTTGTGGCCGTGAGGTTTGAAATTTTAGTTAGCTGAAGAGCTAACTCCCTTTCTCTCTGGCCTAGTGGAATCATCATTGTGAGTAGTATCAATAACATCAACCCTAGTGGAATCATCATCTTTAGCTTCTTGTTCATGATCTGAAGATACATCTATATTTAATTTTTTAATATCTCTTTCTAGCAAATTTGTATCTTCCTCATCATCAATCTTTTCTGAACTTGATGCTAAGGATTCATCAAAAACTACATGAATAGATTCTTCTACTATTAAGTTTCTTTTGTTAAATACTCTAAAAGCTTTACTAGTTGTTGAATATCCTAAGAATATGCCTTCATCAGATTTTGCATCAATTTTTCCTAAGTTGTCCTTACCATTATTATGAATGAAACATTTACTACCAAATGCATGAAAATAACTAATGTTAGGTTTCCTATTATTCCATAATTCATAAGGAGTTTTATTAAGAATTGGCCTAATTAAAGCTCTATTAAGGATGTAACATGCCGTGTTTATAGCTTCTGTCCAAAAGTATTTTGGTAGGTTGCTTTCACATAGCATGGTACGGGTCATGTCTTCTAAAGTTTTATTCTTTCTTTCTACAACTCCATTTTGTTGTGGTGTTCTAGGTGCAGAAAAGTTGTGATTAATGCCATGTTCAATGCAGAAATTTTTAAATAAGTGATTTTTAAATTCTATACCATGATCACTTCTAAGAGACACTATGGTGGTATTTTTTCTCATTAGTGACTTTCTTGAATAATTTTAGAAATATTGAGAAAGTCTCATCCTTATAAGCCAAAAACAATATCCAAGTGAATCTAGAATAATCATCTACAATCACAAGACCATATTTCTTTCCTCCTAGACTAGTGGTTCTAGTTGGTCCAAAAAGGTCCATGTGAAGTAGCTCTAGTGGCCTAGAAGTGGAAACAACATTCTTGGATTTGAAAGAGTTTCTAGTTTGTTTTCCAAATTGACATGCATCACAAATTTTGTTATTTTCAAAATCTAACTTTGGAAGTCCTTTAACTAAATCCATTCTAATTAATTTTGAAATCAAGTGTATGCTTGCATGACCTAATCTACGATGTCACAACCATCCAATCTCATTTACATTAGCATTATTAGCAACTAAGCAATGACTATTAGTAGACAGATTGTCTAAATCAATTAAATATGCATTGCCATTTCTACTTCCTGTAAATATAATGCTATTGTTAATAGGATTAGAAACAGTGCAGATAGAAGCTTCAAATGAAACTTTGAAACCTTTATCACACAATTGGCTAATACTAATTAAATTATGCCTTAAACCATCTATATAAAGAATATTTTCAATAAAAGTGGAGGGAGTTATCTGAATTTTACCAAAGCCCATAATCTGGCCTTTGTCGTTATCTCCGAAGGTTACTACTCCTCTTTTATCCTCAAGGGTGATGAATTGATCCTTGTCACCCGCCATGTGCCTTGAGCAGCCGCTATCAAGATACCATTTTCATTTTGATCTTTTGGCCGTAAGACACTCCTGCAAAGTAATCAAACCTTTTGTTTAGGTACCCAAGCTTTCTTGGGTCCTTCATGGTTAGTAGCAACAAAGATTGTTCCTTTTGGAACCCATATTTTCTTTCCTTTAATATTTAAATTCTTATTAATTTTTCTAGAATTGCATTCATAGGCTTTGTGTCATTTCTTGTTACAACAATAACATGAAACATCACTTTTCTCATGTTCCTTTCTAAAGAAATTTTTAACATACTTTTGTTTCTTGTTAGGCCTATAACTTGATCCAGCCTTATCAAATACAGCTCTTTGATTACTCAATAGAAAATTAAGTTTTTCAGAGCTATATGTAAATTTATCAACTATATTTTTATATTTATCAACTTCTTTCTTTAAACTAACATTTTCATTTGAAATCGATTCTTTCTCTTTTAGCAAATTTTTATTTTCAGATTTCAATTCTTCAATTTCATGGGTTGGTTTATCTTTTTCTTTGACAAGATTTAAATTATCATTTTTCAAAGATTTGCTTTTCTTTTTCAAAACTTTAAAATCACTAACTAGTTTGTTAAATGCATTAAACAATTCATCAAAAGTAAAGTTATGAGTTTCGATATTTACCTCATCGTCATTTGTCATAAAACAAATGTTTGCAACTTCTTTCTATTCTTCCTCGGAAGAGGATTCCTTGCTATCGCTCCATGTTGCAATATATCTTTTTCTTTTTCTTGTACCCTTTTTTAATTGAGGACAGTGATAAACACATAAATAATTATCATTAAACCTATTAATTAATAATTTAACGTATCTATTATTATTTAATATTTTAATATTTTACGTAATATTTTAAATAAAACCTTATCAATTTAAAGAGCTTGATTTTAAGGATTTAACGATGCAAACTGCACTTGAATCGACTTAAAATGAGCTCGGAATTGATTTTATAAGGATTTAGCACAGATTTCAAAGCAAAAACGGCAAAAACGTTGCCGACTTCATCGTCTTCTCAACAGTTTTTTTTATTTTTATCCGATTCTTCTCTTAATTAATTCTAACTGTTTCCTCGACCAATTAAGGAATAGATTAGATTGAAGTTATCAAATTGAAAGAATTAAATTCCTCTAGAAGGAATTTGGATTTTATTAACAATTTCTTTGGGATTTTTCTCTGCGCCGCTCGTTGCCTCTGCATCATCTCTGTTTTGATTCCATTGCTTCGCCGCATCTTCTCCGCGTCCGGACCTCTATAAATAGCAGCAGCAAAGCGTCGTTTGGGGGGAAAGTTCGTGGAGGCGCTGCATCAAGGGTTCGTGAAGCAGTCATCCGCCCGTCCGAGGCTCTGTTCCGTGGCTTGAAGGAGGTATGTTCCGTTGATTGAAGAAGGCTTTGTTCGGGTTTCCTGGAGGCTCTGTTCCAAGGCTTCTTCCTGGAGACTCTGTTCCAAGGCCGTGGCTAAGTCCTATGCGTGCCTTCTGTTCCGTCCGTGGCTTTGAAGGAGCTCTGTTCCATGACGAGTTAGTGATTCGGGAGGCATATGCAGTTGTATGTAAAGAAAGGCGAGCCCGGTTCAAGTCTTCATCACCGGTCCAGCTCGGTTTAATTTAGAAGAATTTATTACTTTCTGTTGTCTTCTTAATGTTAGCAAATAAACTCTTTTATGCACTCTTGGATGTTATTGAAATAAAATTTCTATTCATGTTTAATTGTTCTTAAATTATATTTAAGTGGAAATAATTTAGACTGGTCTATTCTTAAAAGGGACAGACTGTGATCTATGGGTACGAGCCGTGCTCTTATATGATAGACCATATCTTATTATTTTGCACTACTAATTATCTACTTAGTTATCTATTTAGTTAAATTTATAAATTTATTTCAAGATAATCGCTAAAGTCCCTGTAGAATCGATCCCTTACTCTCGCTATTCTAATATTGAAATTAAGGTGTTAAACCAAATTCTGTCTCGATTTTAGGGATTTAACGATGCAAACGGCACTCGAATCCAACTTAAAACGAGCTCGAAATTGATTTTATAAGATTTAGCACAGATTTCAAATCAAAAACGACAAACACGTTGCCGACTTCATTGTCTTCTCATCCGTTTTTCTTTATTTTCATCCGATTCTTCTCTTAATTAATTCTAACCGTTTCCTCCACTAATTAAGGAATAGATTAGATTGGAAGTTATCAAATTGAAAGAATTAAATTCCTCTAGAAGGAATATGGATTTTATTAACGATTTCTCCAGGATTTTTCTCCGCGCCGCCTCTGCGTCATCTCCGTTTTGATTCCGTTGCTTCGCCGCGTCTTTTCTGCGTCCGGACCTCTACAAATAGTAGCAGAGAAGCATCGTTTGGGGGGGAAGTCCATGGAGGCACTGCATCAAGGGTTCGTGAAGCAGTCATCCGCCCGTTCGAGGCTTTGTTTCGTGGCTTGAAGGGGGTCTGTTCCGTTGATTGAAGAAGGCTTTGTTCGTGGGTTTCCTAGAGGCTCTATTCCAAGGTTTCTTCCTGGAGACTCTGTTCCAAGGCCGTGGCTAAGTCCTATGCATGCCTTCTGTTCCGTCCACGGCTTTGGAGCTCTGTTCCATGACAAGTTGGTGATTCGGGAGGCATATGCACTCGTATGTGAAGAAAGGAGAGCCCGGTTCAAGTCTTCATCACCGGTCCAGCTCGGTTTGATTTAGGAGAATTTATTGCTTTATGTTGCCTTCTTAATGTTAGCAAATAAACTCTTTTATGCACTCTTGGATGTTATTGAAATAAAATTTCTATTCATGCTTAATTGTTCTTAAATTGTATTTAAGTGGAAATAATTTAGACTAATCTATTCTTAAAAGGGACAGGCCGTGATCTATGGGTACGAGCCGTACTCTTATAAGATAGACCATATCTTATTATTTTGTACTACTAATTATCTACTTAGTTATCTATTTAGTTAAATTTATAATTTATTTTAAGATAATCGCTAAAGTCCCTTTGGAATCGATCCCTTACTCTCGCTATTCTAATAGTAAAATTAAGGTATTAAACCAAATTCTGTCTCGATTTTAGGGATTTAACGATGCAAACGGCACTCAAATCAGACTTAAAATGAGGTCGGAATTGATTTTATAAGATTTAGCACAGATTTCAAGGCAAAAACGGCAAACACGTTGCCAACTTCATCGTCTTCTCAGCCGTTTTTCTTTATTTTCATCCGATTCTTCTCTTAATTTTCTTTATTTTCATCTGATTCTTTTCTTAATTAATTCTAACTGTTTCCTCCACCAATTAAGGAATAGATTAGACTGAAAGTTATCAAATTGAAAGAATAAATTCCTCTAGAAGGAATTTGGATTTTATTAACGATTTCTCTAGGATTTTTCTCCGTGCCACTCGTTGCCTCTGCGTTGTCTCCGTTTTGATTCCTTTGCTTTGCCGCGTCTTCTCCCATCCGGACCTCTACAAATAGCAGCAGAGAAGCGTCGTTTGGAGGGGAAGTCCATGGAGGCGCTGCATCAAGGGTTCGTGAAGCAGTCATCCGCCCGTCCGAGGCTCTGTTCCGTGGCTTGAAGGAGGTCTGTTCCGTTGATTGAAGAAGGCTTTGTTTGTGGGTTTCCTGGAGGCTCTGTTCCAAGGCTTCTTCCTGGAGACTGCCTTCTGTTCCGTCCATGGCTTTGAAGGAGCTCTGTTCCATGACGAGTTGGTGATTCGGGAGGCATATGCAGTCATATGTGAAGAAAGGTGGGCCCGGTTCAAGTCTTCATCACCGGTCCAGCTCGGTTTGATTTAGGAGAATTTATTGCTTTCTGTTGCCTTCTTAATGTTAGCAAATAAACTCTTTTATGCACTCTTGGATGTTATTGAAATAAAATTTCTATTCATGTTTAATTGTTCTTAAATTATATTTAAGTGAAAATAATTTAGGCTGATCTATTCTTAAAAGGGATGGGCCGTGATCTACGGGTACGAGCCGTGCTCTTATAAGATAGACCATATCTTATTATTTTGCACTACTAATTATCTACTTAGTTATCTATTTAGTTAAATTTATAAATTTATTTCAAGATAATCGCTAAAGTTCCTGTGGAATCGATCCCTTACTCTCGCTATTCTAATAGTGAAATTAAGGTGTTTTAATCGTTGCGCTACGACACGCATCAGATTTTTAGCGCCGTTGCCGGGGACTTAAGTCTATTATTTAGAAAAAAAATTTAAATTTAAAAAATTAAATAAATATAAAAATATAAAAAAAAATTAGATTAATTTTCTCTTAATTTTTGAATAGTTATTGTCGCTTTATTTTATTTCCTTAATTGTTAGAATTGCATATTTTCTTTTTAACATTAAAAAAATTATTACTTTCCTTTTTGCCACAAATCCAATTTTAACCTTATCAAATTTTCCTTTTAATTAACTTACCTAAAAAAAACCCCGAAAGAAAACCTAAGACACCTTCCATAAAATATAATTAATTTAAGGAAACAAAAAAAATAAAAATAAAAATAAAATATATAAACAAAATAATTATTTTATTTCTATGCTATAGATTGACTTAGGTGAATTTATTTTCTGCAAAACTCAAAATTTTTCTATTGACATCTCATAATTTATTAGGAAATTAGAAACTTAATTACACAAATTAAAGAATAAATAAATAAATAAAAAAAAAAAACTGAATTATTGTTTGCTTTAGAGTCATTGGTAGGGTGTATGCTTGGTCGCCGATCGTTGCAACCCAACCTTATACCCTTAGATCCTGAGATAGAAAGAACTATTAGAGCAAACAGACTCAGAATTATGGATCCTAATAACGAAAATAATCAACCACGACAGTTGAAAGAGTATTTCACTCCTTCAAGGTATACCTACTCTCCCTGCATTCAAGTGCCTCCAGTAGAGGCTGCCCAATATGAAATTAAGTCAAGTGTAATCCAAATGTTACCATCTTTCTATGGACTTACAAATGAGGATCCCTACAAACACTTAGATGAATTCTTAGAAATTTGCTCAACTGTCAAGATTCAAAATTTCTCGATGATGCACTTAGGCTTAAGTTATTCCCTTTTTCCCTAAAAGATAAAGCCAAGTATTGGTTAAATTCATTAGACACTGTTATAATTTCAACTTGGGATCATCTTCAGAGAGAATTTCTTAAGAAATATTTTCCTATAGGAAAAACGAATCAAATTAGAAAAGCCATAACAAGTTTTTCCCAGACAGATGGAGAAATGTTCCATGAGACATGGGAGAGATTCAAAGAACTATTAGAAAATGTCCACATCATGCTATACCCAAATGGCAACTGGTTCAGTGCTTTTATGATGGTTTATCAGAAAAGCATAGGCAAATGGTTGATGCTTCATGTGGTGGGACATTTATGTTAAAAAATGAACATGAGGCTTGGCAACTCTTTGAGACATTGAGTGAGAATTCATTACATCATATGTCAGTTGCTCGTCGAGACCCTCCCGTAGAACCTAAAAGAGGTGGAATATATGAAATAGGTCATTCTACAGATATCTATACTAAGGTAGATGAATTATCCCATAAACTTGATCGGATTCTACAAGTTGGAAACATCTCTTCCCCATCTACTCAATTACATGAGGTCTGCATAATTTGTTCGAGTCCAACCCATTCTATAGGTGAATGTCCAGCTGCATACCAATTTCCTGAACTTGTTCAAGAGCAAGCCCACCAAGCCCAAACCCGATTAGCTCCTAGAACAGGAAATGATCCATTTTCAAATACTTACAATCCTGGCTGGCGAAATCACCCAAATTTTTCTTGGAAACCTCAACCTGTAACCAATTCATCGATCAGACCTAATTATCAAGAAACCAATTTTAGAAACATGCCATATTCACAATATCCAAACATCCCACAACCTCCACCGAATAATCAGCCTACTTTTGAAGACAAAGTGTTACAAGCATTGAAAGGGCTAGAAATGAATACCAAATCCTTCACTCCCACACACAATCTATTGCAAAACTAGAAACTCAGATAGGTCAATTAGCCACAGCATTCAGTAGAAGGGAGGAGGGTAAGTTACCTAGTCAGCCTATCGATAACCCGAAAGGACAATTCATGGCTGAAGGTTCCAATAGTCCTGACAAATTCCCAGAACATGCTAAATCAGTCATGACTCTCAGAAGTGGAAAAGCATTGAACCCACCTGAACCAACCCAGAAATTAGAAGTGGCTAAACCAGAAGAGAGAAGAAATGAAAAAGAAAAGGAATTCAATGATCAAGCAATCATACCTAAAGCCCCATTCCCTAGTGCTTTAGAATCTCCTTTGCCTTCAGATAAGAAGAATATAAAATGAATGAGATGCTTGAGTTATTTAAGCAAGTCCAAATAAACTTACCTCTTCTCGATGCTATCAAGCAAGTTCCAGCTTATGCCAAATTTTTGAAGGATCTATGCACACAAAAACGGAAAGCCAAGATCACAAATACCAAAAAAGATCCATTTGACTGAGCAAGTCAGCTCAGTTGTTCAGCAAATAACCCCACCCAAACTAAAAGATCCTGGTACCCCGATTATATCGTGTGTCATAGGAAACTTCACAATCAAGAAAGCATTATTAGATTTGGGTGCGAGTGTAAACCTTCTCCCAAGTTCAGTGTATGAATTATTTGGATTTGGAGAGTTGAAACCCACGACAGTAACACTACAATTGGCAGATAGATCAATCAAAGAACCTCGTGGAATATTGGAAGATGTATTAGTAAAGGTGGATGAATTCTATTTTCCTGTCGACTTCCTTGTGTTAGATATGGAATCTAACAGTAATCCTAACCAAATTCCCATCATCCTTGGAAGACCTTTTCTAGCTACTGCTAATGCATGCATAAATTGTAGAACAGGTGTGATGGATGTATCTTTTGGAAACAAGAAGATGAGATTAAATATTTTTAATGCTTCCCAAGGACCACCTGTGTATGATTTAAATGAAGTAAACATGATAGAGGAAGTAGTAGATAAGAAATTCCAAAGTTTGATTGATTCGGATCCTTTACAAACATGTCTTACACATTTTGGAATAGATGACTTTGATATTGATGAGTATACCAAAGAGATAAACATGTTATTAGAACCACCTAAGTTCGACACCATCCCACCTTGGACTATAAAATATGAACCACTTCCAACTAAACCAAGTCCTTTAATACCATCCTTGGAAGAACCACCCCAACTAGAGTTGAAACCTCTTCCAGATAACTTAAAATATTCATTCCTTGGACCCAATGATACCCTTCCAGTAATCATTGCATCTACCCTAACCTCTGAGCAAGAAGATAAATTGGTAGATGTACTTAAAGAACATAAAGAGGCAATTGGATGGACAATAGCTGATCTTAAGGGAATTGACCCTTCCGTTTGCATGCACCACATTCATAGTGAAATTGAAGCCAAACCACATAGAGACATGCAACGAAGGCTAAATCCAAACATGAGGGATGTTGTTAAGAAAGAAGTAGTAAAATGGCTTGATGCTGGTATATTTATCCAATTTCAGATAGCCAATGGGTCAGTCCAATCCAAGTAGTACCTAAAAAATCGGGTATTACCGTGATTAAAAATGAAAAGGGCGAATCAATTCCTACTCGCACATCAACTAGTTGGAGAGTGTGTATAGATTATCGAAAGTTGAATGCCGTGACTAGGAAAGACCACTTTCCTTTGTTTATCGATCAAATTCTAGAACGGCTAGCGGGACAAAGTTTCTTTTGTTTCTTAGATGGATATTCAGGATACAATCAAGTCCCAGTATTTCCTGCTGATCAAGAAAAGACCACCTTCACTTGTCCCTTTGGAACATTTGCCTTTAGACGCATGCCGTTTGGTCTTTGTAATGCACCAGCCACGTTTCAACGATGTATGTTGGCCATATTTTCTGATATGATTGGTCAATTTTTGGAAGTATTTATGGATGATTTTTAGTTTTTGGTGCATCATTTGATAGCTGCCTCGAGAACTTGACTAAGGTACTGAAACGATGTATGGAAATGAATTTAGTCCTAAGTTGGGAGAAGAGCCATTTTATGGTTCGTGAGGGAATTGTGCTTGGACACATTGTTTCAGAGCGAGGTATTGAGGTTGATAAAGCCAAGGTTGAATTGATCTCAAATCTACCACCCCAACCTCAGTTAAACAAGTACGATCTTTCCTTGGTCATGCTGGTTTTTATAGACGCTTCATCAAAAATTTTAGTAAAATTTCTCGACCACTATGTAATTTGTTGACCAAAGATAGTTCTTTTAATTTTGATAAAGATTGTCTAACAGCCTATAACATCCTTCGAACTGCTTTGACCACTGCACCAATTATCAAGCCCCAGATTGGACCATACCTTTCGAAATCATGTGTGATGCTTCTGATTATGCTGTAGAGGCAGTTCTAGGACAGAAACTCAATCGAGAACCCCATGTAATTTATTATGCTAGCAAAACTCTTTCAGATGCACAAATGAACTATACTACCACTGAAAAAGAATTACTAGCAGTTTTGTTTGCCCTAGAAAAGTTTAGATCATATCTGTTAGGGTCTAAGGTTTTAGTTTATTCAGATCATGCAGTGTTGAGGCATCTTATATCAAAAAAGGATACAAAACCTAGACTGATTAGATGGATCCTTCTACTACAAGAATTTGATCTAGAAATCTTAGATAAGAAGGGTTCTGAAAATATGGTAGCAGATCATATCTCTAGGATCTCAGTAGAATACAATAAAGAAATAATCAGAGATAGGTTCCCTAATGAGCAACTATTTTCAATTTCCCATAGCAGTCTTGCCTGGTTTGCCCACATTGTGAATTATTTGGCAACAGGAAAAGTACCTTCCCACTGGACAAAACAAGAAAAAGATAGATTTTTCTCACAAGTCAAATATTACTTTTGGGAAGACCCTGAATTATTTAAGTACTGTTTAGATCAGGTGATTAGGCGATGTGTTCCCGAAAGTGAATTCAAAAGTATACTTAACTTCTGCCATTCTCTTGCCTGTGGAGGACATTTTAGTGGAAAGAAAACTACAGCAAAGGTACTACAAAGTGGGTTTTATTGGCCAACTCTTTTTAAAGATGCACATGAATTTGACCGTAATTGTCTCCAATGTCAACAAACAGGAAATATATCTCGAAATGACATGATGCCCCTAAACCCTATCTTGGTTGTAGAAATTTTTGATGTATGGGGTATTGATTTTATTGGCCCATTTCCTTCCTCTTTTGGATTTGAATACATTCTAGTGGAAGTTGATTATGTGTCAAAATGGATTGAAGCCAGGGAAACTCGAACCAATGACCATAAAGTTGTAATCAAGTTTATTTAACATAACATCCTTAGTCGTTTTGGATGCCCAAGGGCTATAATTAGTGATGGGGGTACACATTTCGCGAATAGACACTTTGAAGGATTAATGAACAAATATGGAATTACTCATAAGGTAGCTACACCTTATCATCCCCAAACTAGTGGCCAAGTTGAAATATCAAATAGAGAAATTAAACATATCCTTGAAAAAACGGTGAGACCCGATAGGAAAGATTGGTCAAAACGTTTGGATGATGCATTATGGGCTTATCATACTGCATTTAAAACTCCCATAGGAATGTCTCCTTATAGGCTCGTATTTGGAAAAACCTATCATTTACCTGTAGAATTAGAACACCGTGCATTTTGGGCCATCAAGCAATTTAATTATGATATAAAAAATGCAGGTGTCAATAGAAAACTCCAATTGAATGAGTTAGAAGAGCTACGAAATGATGCATATGAAAGCTCAAAAATTTATAAAGAACGAACCAAGGCATATCATGACAAATTTATTAGTAGAAAATTTTTTTAACCAAATCAAAAAGTATGGCTTTACAATTCAAGATTACATCTTTTTCCTGAAAAACTTTGTTCATGATGGAATTGACCTTTTATAGTAACTCAAGTATTTTCCCATGGAGCTGTAGAGCTTAAAGACCCCAAGCAAGGAAATACATTCAAAGTAAATGGCCAGCGGTTGAAGCCATATATAGAAGAAATTAATGATGGAGAATTTATTGAATCAATTGATCTTGTGAACCCAACACTATCATAATGAGCAGCACAGTCTGGCTAAAGACTTTAAACTTAGCGCTCTTGGGAAGCAACCCAGTTTATTAGTTATTTTTAACTTTCTATTCTTTTAGTAAGTTCTTTTAGTATGACCAGAGAAGAGCAACAGAAGCAGATTGAAAGAAGATGGCAACAATAAAACTTCCAACCTTCAAATACTCTACCAGGTAGTATCTTTCCTTGCAATTAATTAATTTTTCTTCCATTAGGGACAATGGAAATTAAGTTGGGGGGGGGGGGGGGGGGGGGGGAGGAAAAAGAATAAGTAAATCCTCGAGTAAAACTATAATCAGATGTGTGTACCAAATTCTGTCTCGATTTGAAGTTAATCAAGCAGTCTATTAATGAATTAATGGTTAGATTATTTTTGAGATACTGAGGAATAAATTATTAAGTAAACTTAATAAAAGGTAGGGTTTAGCCCAGAAAAATTTTTAGAATAATTTCGGAGCCTCCTGACCACTAATCTTAATAGTACAATCTACTTAATAAGGGTATGGGTGAAAATGTCATGTTAAAAAAAAAAGAAAAAAAAGAAAAAAAATCTCTCTTAAAGTTAATAGATTAGGTTCTTAGCATTTTTCACTGAGTAACCGGGCCCCGTCACCTAAGAAAGTGATGTTGTTCACGCAAAAAGGTGAGAATGTAAAAGAACCTAAGTAGAGTCAGTCCTACCTAAAGCCTTCTTGACTCGAGTAAGTAAGTCCGAGGGGTGTTTTACACCTAATGCCCTAAAACCAATTGGTTTGGGAGCCATTGGCCTAAAGCTCGCTACAAGGGTTAATTAGAAAGCAAGGGGATAGGACATTGCACTGACTTTACACAAGGGAACCAAATTACAAAAGACATTACACCCAACCCAAATTAAGTTAGAAGACTTAATCAGAGAAGTGAAGAGTTGGTGAAGGAAGACTTCTATAATTTCTTATGGACTACACTTTATCACTAATTGGGTAAACTTAATAATCCAATGAAGTACCTCCCTTATGATCTAACCAAAAAATTTTAAAAAGAATTGTAAGATAACTATCAATTCTTGGATTAGCTTGGTACATTTTTTTAAATTTCTTATTTGCTCGAGGACGAGTAAGATTCAAGTTGGAGGGAGTGATAAACACATAAATAATTATCATTAAACCTATTAATTAATAATTTAACGTATCTATTATTATTTAATATTTTATATAATATTTTAGATAAAACCTTATTAATTTAAAGAGCTCGATTTTAGGGATTTAACGACGCAAACGGCACTCGAATCGGACTTAAAACAAGCTCAAAATTGATTTTATAAGGATTTAGCACAAATTACAAAGCAAAAACGGCAAACACGTTGCCGACTTCATTGTCTTCTCAGCCGTTTTTCTTTATTTTCATCCGATTCTTCTCTTAATTTTCTTTATTTTCATCCGATTCTTCTCTTAATTAATTCTAACAGTTTCCTCCACCAATTAAGGAATAGATTAGATTGGAAGTTATCAAATTGAAAGAATTAAATTCCTCTAGAAGGAATTTGGATTTTATTAACGAATTCTCCGGGATTTTTCTCCGCACCGCTCGTTGCCTCTGCGTCGTCTCCATTTTGATTCCGTTGCTTCGCCGCGTCTTCTCCGCGTTCGCACCTCTACAAATAGCAGCAGAGAAGCATCATTTGGGGGGGAAGTCCGTGGAGGCGCTGCATCAAGGGTTCGTGAAGCAGTCATCCGCCCGTCTGAGGCTCTGTTTCGTGGCTTGAAGGAGGTCTGTTCCGTTGATTGAAGAAGGCTTTGTTCGTGGGTTTCCTGGAGGCTCTGTTCCAAGGCTTCTTCCTGGAGACTCTGTTCCAAGGCCGTGGCTAAGTCCTATGCGTGCCTTATGTTCCGTCCGTGGCTTTAAAGGAGCTCTGTTCCATGACGAGTTGGTGATTCGGGAGGCATATGCAGTTGTATGTGAAGAAAAGTGGGCCCGGTTCAAGTCTTCATCACCGGTCTAGCTCGGTTTGATTTAGGAGAATTTATTGCTTTCTTGTTGCCTTCTTAATGTTAGCAAATAAACTCTTTTATGCACTCTTGGATGTTATTGAAATAAAATATCTATTCATGTTTAATTGTTCTTAAATTATATTTAAGTGAAAATAATTTAGGCTGATCTATTCTTAAAAGGGATGGGCCGTGATCTACGGGTACGAGTCGTGCTCTTATAAGATAGACCATATCTTATTATTTTGCACTACTAATTATCTACTTAGTTATCTATTTAGTTAAATTTATAAATTTATTTCAAGATAATCGCTAAAGTCCCTATGGAATCGATCCCTTACTCTTGCTATTCTAATAGTGAAATTAAGGTGTTTTAATCATTGCGCTACGACACGCATCAGACAGTCATATCTAAAGTGTCTCGGTTTCTTATATTCATAGCATATGAGGGGGTCTTTCTCTTTATCCTTATCCTTTTCTTTTTCTTTTTCACCTTCCATCTTTGTTCCAAATTTTTTCTTGTGGAAGGGTCTCTTTCTTTGCATAAATCTTTTAAATTTCTTAGCAAGGAGTGCAATCTCCTCTTCATCATCATCTTCTTCATCACTGCTGCTTTTTTCAATTTCTACAGCTTTGAGGGCAATTGTTTTCTTCTTCTTGACGTCTTCCTCTATATGCTGTTTCATGGTCAACTCATGAGTCATTAGTGATCCAAGTAGCTCCTCCAAAGGTAAGGTATTGAGGTCCTTGGCTTCTTGGATTGCAGTCACCTTTGCTTCCCATGTCCTTGGAAGTGACCTAAGGATTCTGCGTACCAATTCAGAATTAGTGTAAGTTTTGCCAAGAGTCTTTAAACCATTCACAATATCAGTAAATCTTGTATACATGCAGGTTATAGATTCAGTTTGTTCCATGCTAAACAATTCATATTTATGAACAAAAATATTAATCTTTGATTCTTTGACCTGATTAGTACCCTCATGGGTAACTTCTAATCTATCCCAAATTTCTTTTGCAGAAATACATGTAGAAATTCTATTAAACTCATTAGCATCTAATGCACAATATAAAACATTCATGGCCTTAGCATTGAGCTGAGCCATTTTCCTATCGTTCTCATTCCAATTCCTTTCAGGTTTAGGAACTATTGAACCATCTACTATGTGTGTGGGTGTGCTAGGTCCACTAGTGATTACACTCCATAGTTCATAATCTAAAGCTTGAATAAAAATTCTCATTCTAGCTTTCCAATAAGAGTAGTTTGAACCATTAAATAAAGGAAGTCTATTTGTAGAATGACCTTCAGCAAATGAAGATCCAGCTTGAGCTGCCATTTTGATCTTTTGCTCTTGATCGTTTGATCAAATAAACAATGAGCACAAGCTCTGATATCAATTGTTGGCCCAGATGACAACCCAAGAGGGAGGGGTGAATTGGGTTCTTAAAAAATTTAGCCTTTTAAAATTATGTGCTTTGAAATAAAAGAGATTGAGTGCAAGATAAATGCTAAGCACAAATAATGAGATAGGAAGAGACAAAGAGATAAAGCACAACAAACACAAAGATTTTATAGTGGTTCGGTGTATCCAACACCTACGTCCACTCCCAAGTATCACTTGGGCCCACACTATAATCCACTTGATTACAGCCGAGTTTTTTTACAAGCTCACAACTCAAAACTTGTTGTTTCCTCCTGGGATCACAATGAACCTTGCTGGTTTTACCAGGCTCACCAGTACAAAACCCAAACACAAGCTATCCTTAGCTTGTCCCGAGGTATACTACCTCCACTAATTCAATCCCCTGATTGCATTAGCAAACAACAGTTTGAAAATAATAAAGATTTCAATACAACACTTAAACAGCTCCTTAAGTGAGCAGATATTCAATAAAATAAATAAAGTAAGAAAAGCCTGATTGAAGCTCTTTGAATGTATGCTTTTTTTTCTTTTCTTCTTTTCCTTTTCCTTTGAAAGATTGAATCAGCCTCAGCTCAGTTTCTTCACATAGTAGAGAAGTTGAGGATTTGGGGCTTTTGCTCTCTCTCTCTTCAAATATTGGAAATCTCCTTGATTTGATCTTGAGATGCTTGTGGATTTTTCTTTGAACTTTCTGGGATTGGTGGATTTAAGCTCAGAGTATTTCCTTTTGATTTCTCTCTTTCTTTCTCAATATTTTCTAAATATTTTCTCTCTTTTTCTTTTGGTCTGTATCCCCTTTTTCTATCTATTTAAACAGACGAATATTCCTCCTTTTAAATACTTCAATCCAAGGTTTAGGTGGGAAATATAGACGTTGTGAGATGCTTGGATACTCCTACACACAAAGAGAAATAACCGTTAGAGATTAGGTGAAAAAATATTACCGTTGGAGTCCGTTCTGACAATTTAAAATCCGCTCTTGACAGGTTGGAGTCGGCTTCAACTTTTCAGGTGTCGGTTCCAGATCGGGTATCCAAAAATAGCAAAGAAAAAGTTTGTTGAGGAGTCAGCTCTGAAAAAGTTAAGTGTCGGCTCGATGCTTTTGGGAGTCGGCTCCGAAATCCAAGAGTGTCGACTCCAGAAATGTCCATAAAATACGCTGTTGAGAAATTTGGAGATTGTAATTATTTAATTACCCCAACTTTATTGATTTTGATGATTTCCAAAAGCCATGAGTATTTTAAAGGAAATAATGAGTTTATTTATCAAAAACCTTGAGCTTATTCAAAATGAAAGCAATGGACTCTCAATGTTTAAATTCACTGAGTTTTGAATCAATTTGAAAAAGAAGTTTCAAGCTCTATATTTAAGATTTCAAAAAGGAATTTTTACATGTTATATTTCAATCAATGATTTCTTGAAACATGTCTTGAATTCATGCTTAATGTCATATTTATTGTATTCAAGTCAAAATATCATTTAAAATTATTCTGGGACGAATTTCAAAGTCAATCAAGAAAATTTCTGATTTTTGATACGTTCCGGAGCCGACTCTAGAGTTTCAGAGTCGACTCCAGTAAGTAACAGAGATTTCTGATTTTCTCGAGTCGACCCTTGGATTTCAAGAGTCGACCCCTGACTCTGTGCGAGCCGACTCCTGGACTGTGTGAGCCGACTCCGCTCAAACAACAGAAAGCATGTTTTTTGAGCGCTTCTCGAGTCGACTCCCCATTTTCTTCGAGTCGACCCCCGACTGTCAGGAGCCGACACTTTGGTTCTTCGCGAGTCGACCCTCTAACGTTTTAAATGTTTCTATTTTTAGTAATCGACTTCGAGCCGACTCCCACAGTGCTCGAGTCGACTCCGCGAAATTCTGGCGCAATTTTTCACGATGACACGTCAGCCCCAACGGTAATATTTTCAAATAACGGCTATATTTCTGTGTTTCTAACGGATATATTTTTGCAGAATCTATAAATAGAGGAGCTCTTTTCAAATCAAAAAAAAAAATAGAGTGGTGAAAAAGAGAGAAAAGAAAATCTTTCAAAAAGAGGGAAAAACAGAGCTTCATTGGAAAAATCATTTGAGTCAAGAAAAGAGATTCAAAAGGAGTGAAATCAAAGAGAGAGATTCGTGTGCTCCAGAGCTACAATCAACAAAAGTTCAAGAGGAGATCCCAAAGCAACCAAGAGCAAATCAAGATCTTCCAACCTAGAAGAAAAAGAAGAAAAGCTTCAACCAACATCCAAAAGCCCCAAAGCTAGGAGAATCTGTGCTGAGGCCTGATTCCACACTTCAAAGGAGTTGGAGAAGAGAAGCAAAGAAGCCAAGCCTGCATTCAAGCTTATTAATCAGGCTTTTCTAAACCTAAGCTTTATTTTGATTATTCTGCTCAAGAGGAGCTGTTTGTATTTAAACTCTAAATTATTTTCTTGTGTACTGATTCAATCAGTGGATTGAATCAGTGGAGGTAGTTGTACCTCGTTGTAAGCTTGGGATAGCTTACGTTGGGTTCGTTGTGATCCCGTTAAAAACAACGAGTTGGGTTTTGTGCTGGTAAGCCCGTGTAAAACCGGCTGGGTTCGTTGTGATCCCGGAAAAACAACAAGTTTGAGTTGTGAGCTTGTAAAACAACTCGGCTGTAATCTAGGGAGATTATAGTGTGGACCCAAGTGAATCTTGGGAGTGGACGTAGGTGCTGGTTGCACCGAACCACTATAAAATCTTCTTGTGTTTGCCGTGCTCATTTGTCTCTCACTCTATCTCTCTTATATTTCTGTTTGTGCATTGCTTATAAGTTAATTTCTCTCACTTGCACATCTTGAGTTAATTTGTTTAAAACATTTCAAAAAGTCTTAAATTTTTAAGAACCCAATTCACCCCCCCCCTCTTGGGTTGCCATCTGGGCCAACAATTGGTATCAGAGCAAGTGCTCATTTAGAATTTGATCTCACGATCAAGGGCTAAAGATCCTTATGGCAACACAAAGTGGTTCATGTTTTGCTGAAGGTCATTCTACGAATAGACCTCCTTTATTTAATGGAACCAACTATTCATATTGGAAAGCTAGAATGAGAATATTCATTCAAGCTTCTGACTATGAATTGTGGGGAGTAATAATGAATGGACCTAGTACACCCACACACGTAGTTGATGGCACTATTGTTCCTAAGCCCGAAAGGGATTGGAATGATAATGATAGGAGAATGGCACAATTAAATGCTAAAGCCATTAACATTTTGTATTGTTCCTTAGATTCTAATGAATTCAACCGAATCTCAACATGTAATTCCGCAAAAGAAATTTGGGATAGGTTGGAAATAACACATGAAGGAACAAGTCAAGTAAAAGAATCAAAGATAAATATTTTGGTTCATAAATATGAATTATTTACCATGGAACAAAATGAAACCATCACATGCATGTTCACTAGATTCACTGATATTGTGAATGGTTTGAAAAGTCTTGGAAAAGTATATACTAACTCTGAGCTTGTTCGCAAAATTCTTAGGTCACTTCCAAGGACTTGGGAAGCCAAGGTGACAGCCATACAAGAAGCCAAAGATCTGAACATCCTACCATTGGAAGAGCTTCTTGGTTCGCTAATGACTCATGAGCTTCAAGTTAAACAACATGTCAATGAGGATGAGTCAAGAAAGAAGAAGACCATCGCCCTCAAAGCTGCAAAAGGAAGTAAGCAGCAGCGATGATGAAGAGGATGATGATGATGAGACAGCCCTCCTTGCAGGAAATTCAAGAAATTTATGCAAAGAAGGAGGCCCTTCCACAAGAAGAGATTTGGATCAAAAATGGAAGGAGAAAAAGAAAAGGATAAGAAAAAGGAAAAGGACAAGGAAAAAGAGAAAGAGCCCTTAGTATGTTATGAATGTAAAAAGCCAGGGCATTTTAGATATGACTGTCCTTTACTTAAGAAGGCCTATAAGAAAAAGAAAAAGGCCTACATGGCAACTTGGACTGACAGTGAAGAGTCTTCTTCCGAAGAAGAAGAACAAAAAGAAGTTGCAAATGTTTGCTTCATGGCGGACGACAATGAAGAGGTAAGTACCGAAACCCCCGATGATGAATTTACTTTTGATGAAATGTTTGAAGCATTTAATGAATTGATGATTGATTTCAAGGCTTTGAAAAAGAAACACAAATCTTTGAAAACTGAAAATTTAATTAATGAGAAAAATGAGTTAAATCTTGTAGTTAAAGATTTAAAAGATAAAAAGGAAACACTTTTTAATGAAAAGAATGATTTTGCTCATAAGATTGATTTGATTAAATCTGAGAATGAAAATCTAATTAAAGAGAAAGAATCAATCTCTAATGAAAATGATTTTCTAAAGAAAGATGTTAAAAAGTATAAAGACATTGTTGAGAAATTTACTCTAAGCTCAACTAAACTAAATATGATTTTAGATAGTCAAAAAGCAGTTTTTGACAAAGCAGGTTTAGGGTATAACACATTTAGAAAACAAAAATCATTGAAAAATATTTTTGTAAAAGCTAACCAAAGTAATATTACTTGTTTTAAATGTAATCAAAAAGGACATAAATCTTTTGAGTGCAAAACAATAAGTAATAATGAAAAATTAAACACTAAAGGAAAGAAAATTTGGGTTCCGAAAGGAACAATTTTTATTGCTACTAACCATGAAGGACCCAAGAAAGCTTGGGTACCTAAACATAAAGTTTAAATTATGTTGCAGGAATGTCTTGTAGCCAAAAGATCAAAAAGAAAGTGGTACCTTGATAGTGGCTGCTCAAGACATATGACGGGTGACAAAGATGAATTCATCACCCTGGAAGAAAAGAAAGGTGGAGTTGTTACGTTTGGCGATAATGGTAAAGGTCAAATTATGGGCCTTGGTAAAGTTCGTATAACTCCATCTACATTTATTGATAATGTACTTTATGTTGATGGTTTGAAGCATAATCTAATTAGTATAAGCCAATTATGTGATAAAAACTTTAATGTTTCATTTAAATCTTCAATATGCACTGTAACTAATTCTATTGATAATAGCATTGTATTTACTGGTTATAGACATGGCAATGTTTACTTGGTTGATCTAGAAAAATTATCTTTGAGTGATCATTGCTTGATTGCTGACAATGCTAACATAAATGAAATTAGTTGGTTGTGGCATCGTAGATTAGGTCATGCAAGCACACACCTTATTTCAAAATTAATTAAAATGGATTTAGTTAAAGGCTTACCTAAACTAGATTTTGAAAACAACAAAATATGTGATGCATGTCAATTTGGAAAACAAACAAGAAGTTCTTTCAAATCTAAAAATGTTGTTTCAACTTCTAGGCCATTAGAGCTACTTCACATGGACCTTTTTGGACCAACTAGAACCACAAGTCTAGGAGGAAAGAAATATGGTCTAGTGATTGTAGATGATTATTCTAGATATACTTGGGTACTGTTTTTAGCTCACAAAGATGAGACTTTCTCGATATTCCTGAAATTCTTCAAGAAAGTCACAAATGAGAAAAACACTACCATAGTATCTCTAAGAAGTGATCATGGAACTGAATTTGAAAATCACTTATTTGAAAGTTTCTGCACTGAAAATGGTATTAATCATAATTTTTCAGCCCCTAGGACTCCACAGCAAAATGGTGTAGTTGAAAGGAAAAATAGGACTCTAGAAGACATGGCCCGTACCATGCTATGTGAAAGTAACCTACCAAATACTTTTGGGCGGAAGCTATTAACACAGCATGCTACATCTTAAATCGAGCCCTAATAAGACCAATCTTAAAGAAAACACCTTATGAATTATGGAATGAAAGAAAACCCAATATAAAATACTTTCATGCATTTGGATGTAAATGTTTTATTCATAATAATGGTAAAAACAATTTAGGAAAATTTGATGCTAAATCTGATGAAGGAATATTTTAGGATATTCAACAACTAGTAAAGCTTATAGAGTATTTAACAAGAAAACCTTAGTAGTTGAAGAATCCATTCATATAGTTTTCGATGAGTCTTTAGCATCTAGTTCTGAAAAATTGATGATGAGGAAGATACAAACATAATTGAAAGATCTTGAAAAATTAATATTGATGTATCTTCAGATCATGAACAAGAAGCTAAAGATGATGATTCACCTAAGGATGATGATACTAACGCTAATCATAATGATGTAGATCTTCCTAGAGATTGGAGATATGCTTATAGTCATCCTAAGGAATTGATTATAGGTGATCCATCTCAAGGAATAAGAACTAGATCATCCATGAGAAACATTAGTAATCATCTTGCATTTGTATCACAAATTGAACCTAAAACTATTGAAGAAGCTGAAAAAGATAATAATTGGATGTTAGCAATGCAAGAAGAATTAAATCAATTCACTAGAAATAATGTATGGACTTTAGTTGAAAGACCTAAAAATCATTCAGTATAGGATCAAAATGGGTTTTTAGAAATAAACTAGATGAAAATGGCATAGTAATTAGAAACAAAGCTAGATTAGTTGCAAAAGGATATAATCAAGAGGAAGGTATTGATTTTGATGAAACCTTTGCACCAGTAGCTAGATTAGAAGCCATTAGACTTTTACTTGCATTTGCATGTCATATGAATTTTAACTTATTTCAAATGGATGTTAAAAGCGCATTTTTAAATGGTTTTATAAATGAAGAAGTTTATGTTGAACAACCACCAGGTTTTGAAGATCACGAATTTTCAAATCACGTCTTTAAATTGCACAAAGCTTTATATGGTTTGAAACAAGCACCTAGAGCTTGGTATGATAGGCTAAGTAAATTTTTAATTGAAAATGATTTCACAAGAGGAAATGTAGATAAAACATTATTTTTGAAAAGAAAAAGTAAAGATTTACTTGTAGTACAAATATACGTTGATGACATTATTTTTGGTGCTACTAACAATATTCTATGTCAAGATTTTGCCAAGTTAATGCAGGGCGAATTTGAAATGAGCATGATGGGAGAACTCAACTTCTTCCTTGGACTCCAAATCAAACAAAGCAAAGAGGGAATCTTCATCAACCAAACAAAATACACAAGAGAAATCCTAAAGAAGTTTGGTATGGAATCAATTAAACCCCTCGGAACACCAATGAGTCCTTCATGCAAGCTGGACAAAGATGAAGAAGGTAAGAAGGTTGATCAGAAATATTATCGAGGTATAATCGGATCCCTACTTTACTTAACTGCAAGTAGACCAGACATAATGTTTGCTGTTTGCTTATGTGCTAGATTTCAGTCAGAACCTAAAGAATCACATTTAATTGCTGTTAAAAGAATACTAAGATATGTAAGTGGAACAAAAAATGTAGGTTTATGGTATTCTAGAGACTCCACATTAAATCTGATTGCTTACACTGATTCTGATTATGCTGGATGTAAGTTAGATAGAAAAAGCACAAGTGGTGCATGCCAATTCTTAGGAAGTAACTTAATCTCATGGTTTAGCAAAAAGCAAAATTCAGTTGCATTATCAACTACTGAAGCTGAATATGTAGCGGCTGGAAGTTGCTGTGCGCAAATCCTATGGATTAAGCGACAACTTGAAGACTATGGTATCACACTTAATAAGACACCCATAAAATGTGATAATACAAGCGCAATCAATTTAACTAAAAATCCAATTCAACATTCAAGGACAAAACACATAGAAATTAGATATCACTTTATAAGAGAACATGTAACTAATGAAGAAATTTGTCTTGAATATGTTAACACTGAAGAACAATTAGCTGATATTTTTACAAAACCTTTAAGCGAAGAAAGATTTTGTTATCTTAGAGGAGAATTAGGGATTTGTGATCCTTTGGAATAGATTTTGAAACCCCTAAGGAAATGTATCTAGAGTTCTTTCAATTTCTCAAAATCTTAAGGAAATTTTATCTAGAACTCATATCAATTTGATCTCTCAAAATCCATGATTTTTAATCATACTCAAAGATCAAATTCCGGACTCATTTCAGATTCTCTGAATCTTTATTTTTTTCTCTGAAATGGTCTCGGAGCCGACTCGGACAGTATCGGAGTCGACCCCTGTTTCTGTTGAAACTCGGGAGCCGACCCCCGCTCTGCGCGAGTCGACTCGATTTCGGGTCCGTGCTCTGTGACTACTCGGGAGCCGACTCCACGCTTTGCGCGAGTCGACTCGACGTGGTCCCAGGTTGATTATCTAGGGCACGAGTCGACCCCTCGGACATTTCAATCATTTCTAATCATTCCAAATCCTTTCCAAAGTTTTCCCAAACCCTCCAAAACTCCAAAAACCTCTGATTATTCACTCCATCTAGATCTATGGCACCTAAACCCGTGGAGCTAGCAGCAGTGGCGCCGGATTGAAGAGGAAACGGACCGTTCGACGACCCGTCCGCGAGCCGTCTCCGGATTCGTCTTCTACACCTTCTCCGAGTGGTTCTCCTGTCCAGCTTCCACTCCTCAGGTAGATCACCTTGCCAGTAGAGTTGTTACAACCGGTAGGAAGGTGGACTTTGAGTTATTTGAAAATGGGATTTATTATTGGGAGACAATTGATTGAAATGGGACTTGAGAAATATGTTCACTAGATTGTCCCACATATCCTGCATTAGTTAAGGAATTTTACTCAAATTTGACTAGAGGTGATGATGGATTAGTTAGTGTGGTGAGAGGCATTGGATTGAATATCACCGCCACTATTTTATCCAGACTGTTAGATTTGCCCCTATCTGGACCATCCACCTATGCCCCGGAGGATAGATCACCTGCCCTCACAAGATTATTGAACAGAAATTTTGAGGGTTTTGAAGAAGTTTTTGCAAATCAGTTGCCTTTGGAGCTGAGGTTACTTCATAATATCTGCAGTAGGGTATTGTTTCCCAAGACTGGCAGATTTGATTATGTTTCTGAGAGGGATATCTTCGTATGGATGCTGTTTGACTGGAAGCCCATAATTTGCCTCGGATGATTATTTGGTACATGCTGATTGTGGAGGAAGAAGAAGTCCAGTTTACCCTATGGCATGGTTCTAACGAAGTTATTTCAAAGCCAAGGGATTTGGTGAGTGAGCCAAAGAAGGAATTAAGGCACACTGATTATTACACTTTGGCTACTATTCATCGAATGGGTTTTGTTAAGAGGAATGGAAGATGGGAGAGGAAGAATATTGCAGAGGACAGAGCTATGGATGCTGAGGCCCCAGACCATCTGTGAGACATTCTTCACCTGAGCCTCCTCAGAGCTCTTCAGTTCCAGATTCTGTTCCAGCTCCTGCCCCTGTTCCTGTTCCTGTTCCTGCTCCAGCTCAGACATCTACTTTATCATCTGTTAGCTTTTCTGATGTTCAGTTAGATCAGCTTAGATCCTTATTCAAATCTGAGATTAGTGAGCATGAAATAGATTGAAAATGAGTTTGATGAAAAATTTATGAATTTGAAAGAAGCTTTGTATTCTTAGTGATCGGGTTGCATCTATTGAATCTACTCTTAGTTCATCCACCAGCTCCTTAAGTGAAGACTTGAAGAATATTTTTGGAGAGCTTAAGGATATCTGTGGTGACTCAGAGACCTATTCCCAGTGCAACGCCGAGCTTCAGGATAAGATTTGACTGCTTGTACTTTTGTAGATAAAAGCTTAAAGATTATGTTAAACTACAATGTGAAGGAATGAAGCAGATAGTTGATCACTTAATAGGATTACTAGAAGAATTTTAAATGTAATGTAATCTTATTTTGATGTATTAGATCTCATTTTGATGTAATGAAGTTCACTTGTAATCTCATTTTGATGCAATGAATATTTTAACTTTTGTCTAAGCAATTTCTTTAATGTATTGGATGCTTGATTTGATCTTGAATTAGCAATGCAATGAAAGAAATTTACTTATGAAGCTTGTATTTGAATTTGATATAATGAATTTGATACAATGAAGTTGATACAATTAGATAAATGGTTGAGAAGTTTAATGATTATATGGAAAACTTGAAAACCCTTAATACATTCTTGATGCAATGACTTTATCCTAACCTTTTTGTTGATTACAAAAAAGGGGGAGAGATTTTATTTAATCGTATATGCTTTCAATTAAATATATGCTTTCAATATACTTTCAATGCAATCAAATTTTAAATTTGAAAGAGGGAGAGATAATTTGAATATTAAAGGAGGAGAGTTAACTTAAAGGGAGAGATAATTTGGTTATCATTATGCTTAAAATTTAAAAAGGAAAAAATATTTGCTTGAACTTAACAATTGAAAATTTTGAATGAATTACAAAATTGAGTTTCATAGGGGGAGCTATCTCATTTAGGGGGAGCCTCTCAATGAACATAAAAATTGATTTTGGTTTCAGAAAAATTTTTCAATTCAAACATGCATATACTCAATGTTTTTGTTATCATCAAAAAGGGGAGATTGTTGAGAAATTTGGGAGATTGTAATTATTTAATTACCCCAACTTTATTGATTTTGATGATTTCCAAAAGCCATGAGTATTTTAAAGGAAATAATGAGTTTATTTATCAAAAACCTTGAGCTTATTCAAAATGAAAGCAATGGACTCTCAATGTTTAAATTCACTGAGTTTTGAATCAATTTGAAAAAGAAGTTTCAAGCTCTATATTTAAGATTTCAAAAAGGAATTTTTACATGTTATATTTCAATCAATGATTTCTTGAAACATGTCTTGAATTCATGCTTAATGTCATATTTATTGTATTCAAGTCAAAATATCATTTAAAATTATTCTGGGACGAATTTCAAAGTCAATCAAGAAAATTTCTGATTTTTGATACGTTCCGGAGCCGACTCTAGAGTTTCAGAGTCGACTCCAGTAAGTAACAGAGATTTCTGATTTTCTCGAGTCGACCCTTGGATTTCAAGAGTCGACCCCTGACTCTGTGCGAGCCGACTCCTGGACTGTGTGAGCCGACTCCGCTCAAACAACAGAAAGCGCGAGTCGACACTTTTTCTTCGAGTCGCTCTCTCGAGTCGACTCGACGAAATTCTGCGCAATTTTTCACGATGACACGTCACCCAACGGTAATATTTTCAAATAACGGCTATATTTCTGTGTTTCTAACGGATATATTTTTGCAGAATCTATAAATAGAGGAGCTCTTTTCAAATCAAAAAAACAATAGAGTGGTGAAAAAGAGAGAAAAGAAAATCTTTCAAAAAGAGGGAAAAACAGAGCTTCATTGGAAAAATCATTTGAGTCAAGAAAAGAGATTCAAAAGGAGTGAAATCAAAGAGAGAGATTCGTGTGCTCCAGAGCTACAATCAACAAAAGTTCAAGAGGAGATCCCAAAGCAACCAAGAGCAAATCAAGATCTTCCAACCTAGAAGAAAAAGAAGAAAAGCTTCAACCAACATCCAAAAGCCCCAAAGCTAGGAGAATCTGTGCTGAGGCCTGATTCCACACTTCAAAGGAGTTGGAGAAGAGAAGCAAAGAAGCCAAGCCTGCATTCAAGCTTATTAATCAGGCTTTTCTAAACCTAAGCTTTATTTTGATTATTCTGCTCTAGAGGAGCTGTTTGTATTTAAACTCTAAATTATTTTCTTGTGTACTGATTCAATCAGTGGATTGAATCAGTGGAGGTAGTTGTACCTCGTTGTAAGCTTGGGATAGCTTACGTGTTGGGTTCGTTGTGATCCCGTTAAAAACAACGAGTTGGGTTTTGTGCTGGTAAGCCCGTGTAAAACCGGCTGGGTTCGTTGTGATCCCGAAAAACAACAAGTTTGAGTTGTGAGCTTGTAAAACAACTCGGCTGTAATCTAGGGAGATTATAGTGTGGACCCAAGTGAATCTTGGGAGTGGACGTAGGTGCTGGTTGCACCGAACCACTATAAAATCTTCTTGTGTTTGCCGTGCTCATTTGTCTCTCACTCTATCTCTCTTATATTTCTGTTTGTGCATTGCTTATAAGTTAATTTCTCTCACTTGCACATCTTGAGTTAATTTGTTTAAAACATTTCAAAAAGTCTTAAATTTTTAAGAACCCAATTCACCCCCCCCCCTCTTGGGTTGCCATCTGGGCCAACACACGCTCTCTGTTCTCAGGTTAGAGTCGACTCTAGAAACTCAGTGTCGGCTCTCGAACTCTTAGGTATCGGCTCCCGAATTCTAGGTGTCGGCTCTGAAAACTGAAACAGAATGCACTTCTCTATATCTCAAGTTGGAGTCAGCTCCAAAACTATGAGTGTCGACTCCAGACCGTGCCAAAAATCTAGAAACCTTCTGATACGCCTTGGGGTCGACTCCAGACCGTGCCAAAAATCTAGAAACCTTCTGATACGCCTTGGGGTCGACTCCTGACTATTTGGGTGTCAATTCCAAGTTCTGAACTTTGAAAAAATTCCTTTAAATTTTGATTCAAAACTTATTCCTTTATTCCTTTTGATTGATTAGACATTTTTAGCCCCTAAAACACTTATTAAATCCGTCGGAAATATAGTGAATATACTCATGTCTTTTGTTAATCATCAAAATCAATAATTGGGTCAACACTTTCTAATTTGGAGATAGCTTGCCCCCTTTAGTTGGCTTGGATACCTTGGCTCTTTTGAGAATTAAATCTCCTGGGTGGAATGTCCTTGGGCAACTCGGGCGTTGTATTATTTTGCTGCTCGTTGGCGGAAGATAGGCATCCTGAGCCATGCCTGGTCCTGCGCCTTATCGATGAGATCGAGGTTAGTCCTTAGCTGATCCGAATTGTCTTCTTCATTATATGATTCCATCCGGGGGCTTGGAAGACCAATCTCCATCGGGATGACCACTTTAGATCCAAAGACGAGACTGGAAGGAGTCTTCCTATGGGAACTCTTGGAGTCGTATGATATGCCCACAATACACTTAGGAGTTCCTCCACCTATTTGCCTTTGAACTCATCCAGTCGGGTTTGAAGCCCACGAAGATGGTCCGATTCATAACTTCTGCTTCTCCATTAGTTTGGGGATGTCCAACAGAAGTGAACCGATGGCAAATACCCAGTTCGGTGCAAAAGGTCTTGAATGCAACATTATCGAACTGGCGACCATTATCGATGATGATAGTATAGGGCAGGTCAAATCGTCAGATAATAGACTTCCAGAAGAATGTTACCATTATCGATGATGATAGTATAGGGCAGGTCAAATCGTCAGATAATAGACTTCCAGAAGAATGATCTCACCTTGTTCTCGGTGATTTTGGCTAACGCCTCGACTTTAACCCATTTGGTGAAGTAGTCAATGGAGACAAGTAAGAACCTCCATTGACATGAAGCTAAGGGGAATGGTCCAAGAATATCCATCCCCCACTGAGCGAAGGGCCACAGAGCAGAGAGTGGAGTAAGCTAAGAGGCGGGCTATCGCTAAATATTGGAATATCGCTGGCAACAGTTGCATTTCTGGACTATCTCAGCAGCATCTTTCTACATAGTAAGCTAATAATACCCTTGGCGAAGAGCCTTGTGTGCTAGTGATTTGCCCCCCAAGTGGTTCCCACATATACCCTCATGAATCTCTCTGAAAATATAGTTGGCATCTGCAGGACCGACACATTTGAAAAGGGGATGAGACAAGGACTTCCTGTATAGCTGCCCTTTCAGTAATACAAATTTTGAGGCCCTTCACTTAAGTAACCTGGTTTCTATAGGATCAGCGGGGAGAGTGTCATCAGTAAGATAGTGGATGTAAACATCCATCCATGTAGACTCTTGTGCAACTGGCAGAGTCTCTCCGCTACATCAATGCTTGGAATTTTCAGGTGCTCGACATATGTCCTCCCCAATGTATTATCTACCGAAGTAGCTAGCCACGAAAAAATGTTGGCTCTAGCATTTTTGTCTATGGCAATATAACTGATAGTGAAATAAGCCAATGAAGATGTCAGCAACTTGACCTTATTTAGATACCAAGACAGGATGGGGTCTCGAGCTTCATACTCCCCAATGATTTGTCCAGAGATAAGTTGGGAGTCGTGAAGGCTCTGGGATGCTTTATTCCGAGCTTCCGTGAGAGCTTAAGTCTGGCCAATAGGGCCTCATACTCAACTTGGTTATTAGTAGCTTTAAAAGAAATCGGAGAGTGTACTCCAATACTACACCCTCCGAATTTGCAAGAATAAGACCGATTTCACTTCCTTGAGAATTAGAGGCACCATCGATATGAAGGATCCCAGCCTTCGCCGCATCCTCATCAGCATCTGAACATGTCATGGGGAGATCCTTAGGTTGTTCTTCTGTCCAGGTGCATTCCACTAGAAAGTTCGCCAGCACTTGGGGCTTTAGGGTAGACCAGGATTGAAATGAAAGATCGAATTTCCCCAATTTGATGGCCCATTTAGCTAGTCGATCGAAGGTGTCAGGGCGAGCCAAGATAGCTCTAAGAGGCTGATCTGTGAGCACCACAATCGGATGGGCTTGAAAGTATGGCCTGAGACGCTGAGTGAAGATAATCTGAGCAAAAATAATTTTTTCGGTTATGAAATACCTGATCTTCGCGTCATGGAGCACCTTGCTAGTATAATAGATAGGTTTTTGTGCTCCATCAGGGTCGAGACATACCAAAACATAGCTGACTGCCTCCGAAAAGGCAGCAAGATAAAGGATGAGCTTTTCTCCTTCTTTTGGCTTTGATAGCAGTGGCGGTGTGGATAGGGATCCCTTCAGTTCCATGAAGGCTCTCTGGCAGCTCTTTGTCCACTCGAAGTCGTCTGCTTTGTGTAGAGGTTTGAAGAAGGGCAAGCACATCTATGCTAATCTTGATAGGAATCGGCTCAGAGCGGCCACTGTTTCGGTGAGCCGTTGTACCTCCTTTTTATTGACTGGTTGTCTCATGTCAAGAATGGCTTGTATCTTCTTCGGATTTGTTTCAATCCCCCGTTGGGTCATCAGAAAGCCCATGAATTTTTCAGTGGTGACCCCAAATGCATACTTGCAAGGGTTAAGCTTCATTCATGGTGCCGAAGGTTATTGAATGTCTTCTCTAAATCGATGATATGGTTGGCGATGCAGGTGCTCTTAGTTAGCATATCATCCATATATACCTCCATGTTGTGCCTAATCTGGTCTTAAATGTCTTCCATTCCTTCACATTGCATCAACATACAAATGCATGAGTTTGTAGTTTCATAATATCTCAATTTTGGGAACCTCATTATGTCTATCATACGTAACTTTTGAATCACTTACACGTTACGTTCATTCCATGACACTGGGCATGAGAAATTTAATTTTACTAGGATAATCATTTACTCATTCGTGTAACTAAATTCTAATGCATAAGGAGCCTACAATAGCATGCAACCTGGCAAATCCTCTTCACTGATCTCTGCACTATGAATGGAATGGAAATCCTACCAATAGGTGTCTGCAACCCAAGAATGTGACCCTTCATTCAAAAACCAGATTACTGAAGGATTTTAAAATGCCTCTTACAATCAAAATGAGCAAATATGAACGCATTTTCAGTCATCTTCATCAATCGATTAAGTATGTTCGGGCCTTTCATACTACCGAAATATCAATGGGAAACCAATTTTCAAGTTCCAAAGCCAAATTTGTGCAAGAGACTGGAGAATTATCCAGCCAACTACGCGTTTGTTAAGTCTTTGATGTACTTCATGAACTGCTTGCAGTATAGGAAAACTTTTTCGCAAATATATCGTACTTCATCTCAATTTCTCGATTTTGGAACCATAATCCAACTTTGCTAGTGATGAAATCTCCATTTTGGAACCATAATCTGACTTTGCTAGGGATCAAATGTTTCGTCAGAGAGGAAACCCCAAAATAGGAAACAAGGAGACTCACTAAATCCACTCAAGGATCAGAAACACTTCCACTATTTTAACGGAGGTCAAGGGATCACAACCACTAATCCAAAAATTTAGAACATAATCCAACTTTGATAGTAATCAAACGTTTCATCACGGAGGAAACCCCAAAATTGGAAACAAGGAGACTCACCAAATCCACACACACTTCCACTGTTCTAACTTCTAACGGAGGTCAAGGAATCACAACCGCTAATCCAAAAATTTAGAAGAACAATCAAATAAAGATGTCAATAGCACGATGATCACTCTCTACCAAAATCTCGTCTAAATTTTGAGCTTCTGAACTTGTACAAATAGATCAAAAAGGATGAGTGAACTGAAAGAATTAACAGAAATGAATCAAAATCCAAGAAAAAAAACACTAAACAAACAGTCAAATTTCACACACATCAGGTCAGATAAACCATGAAGAGCGATGGAGGCAAGATGGAGAAAGGGATTAGATGGTGTCATTGACCCCTTGATCCGGAGCCTGATCTAGGAGTGTTGGCCCAGATGGCAACCCAAGAGGGGGGGGTGAATTGGGTTCTTAAAAATTTAAGACTTTTGAAATGTTTTAAACAAATTAACTCAAGATGTGCACGTGAGAGAAATTAACTAAGAAGCAATGCACAAACAGAAATATAGAGAGATAGAGTGAGAGACAAATGAGCACGGCAAACACAAGGTTTTATAGTGGTTCGGCGCGACCAGCACCTACGTCCACTCCCAAGATTCACTTGGGTCCACACTATAATCTCCCTAGATTACAGCCGAGTTGTTTTACAAGATCACAACTCAAACTTGTTGTTTTCCCGGGATCACAACGAACCCAGCCGGTTTTACACGGGCTTACCAGCACAAAACCTAAACACAAGCTATACCAAGCTTGTACCGAGGTAAGACTACCTCCACTAGTTCAATCCCCCAGATTGAACTAGGCACAAATAATAGAAATGTTTGTTTGGTTACAATGCTCCTTAATGAGCAGATTAACAAAAGTAATAATAGAGTTTAGATAAGCCTGATTTGCAGTTGGTTGGCTTTGAGCTTTTCTTCTTTTCTTCAACTCCTTTGAGATGTAGAATCGGCCTCAGCACGGATTCTCCACAGAATGAGTGTTGGAGTTGATTTGGGCTTTTTCCCTTTTCTTTGAGTGGTGGAAATCTCTTGAGATGCACTTGGATTTCTTCTGAAGCTTCCTTGGATAGTAGAGCTTGAGCACAGATGGAGCTTCCTTTGATTTCACCCTCTTTCTTTCACTCTATTTTGAATCACGGATTTTTTCAGCTAACGCTCTGTTTTTCCGATTTTTCCTTTCTTTTTCTTTAAAATAAATATCTCTCTCTATTGCTCTTTTTGATTTGAAAACAGCTTCTCTATTTATAGATTCTGCAAGAATATAGCCGTTAGAGACAAAGAAAAATAGTCGTTAATCAAAAAATTTACCGTTGAAGCTGAGTTGGCATCCGTAAAAATTTTGCCCAGATTTGCTGGAGTCGACTCATGCTTTTCCCGAGTCGGCTCGAGCTCGTCTTACCAAAAATAGAAATGTTTATAAAGGTTAGGGGTCGACTCACCAAAAGTAAAGTGTCGACTCCTGAAAGTCGGGAGTCGACTCATGAAAAGCTGGGGTCGACTCGCGAAGTGCTCAGAAAAACACTCTTCTGGTGTCTGAGCGGAGTCGACTCGCACAGTCATGGAGTCGGCTCGACAGAATCAGGGGTCGACTCGACAAATTTCGTGGGTCGACTCGAGACAGATGCACATTTCTATACACTGAGCGGAGTTGACTCTGAAACTCAAGAGTCGGCTCCGGAACGTATCAAAAATCAGAAACTTTTCTGATTGACATTAAAATCGTTCCAGATTCATTTTAATTCATTGTTTTGACTTGAATTCAATAAAATTGACATTAACAATTAATTCAAGAACTATTCCAAAAACTCATTGAATAAAACATGAATTATAAAATTTCTTTTTAAAGTTTAAACATTGAGCTTAAAGTTACTTTCAAAATTGATTAAAGTCAAACTTTAACATTCTCATTGATTGTTCAAAATAAATTTATTGCTCATTTAAATAAACTCATTATATCTTTTAATGAACTCAATGGCTTTTAGTAATCATCAAAATCAAAAGGATTGGGTCATATAATTTTTCAATAATCTTCCAACAATCTCCCCCTTTTTGATGATGACAAAAACATTGAGTTTATGCATGATTGATTAGTGAATTTATTTTGTTTTCATAGTTATACTTAGGCTTAGGCTCCCCCTGAATGAGGTAGCTCCCCCTATGAAACTTAAATAAATATCCCATTGTTTATCTCATTGATTACTTTGATTTTCTCAAATGTATTTACAATCATAAAACTATAAAACTCTCCCCCTTTTTTGTTATCAACAAAAAGGTAGAGAAGCATAAACATTCATTCAATCAAGATAAGATTTGACAATTTCATTCATTCATTGAAAGAAGGAAATACATTGAGTAATCAACATAGAGAATTCATTTCATCAAAAGGTCTAATACATCAAGATGTTTAATACATTGATATCAAAACAAAAATTTCAGTACATAGCAAGGATTGAAAATCTAATATATCAGAATGAGTTCTTACAATCCTAGTTAAATGATCTACTATGTTCTTCATTCCATCAGATTGAATTTTTACATAATCTTTGAGTCTCTCATCGACAAAGGTGCAAGCAGTCAGAATCTTGTCTTGAAGCTCCGCATTGCACTTTGCATAAGTTTCTCCATCTCCGCATATATCTTTAAGTTCTTCAAATATATTTTTGAGATCACCACTTAAGATACCGAAGAAGAGCTGAGAGTAGACTCCATCTTAGATACGATCATCCAATGAATAAAGAGTCTCCTCAAATTCATGAACTTATTCTCAAATTCATATTTAAGTTTTTAGATTGATCATCAAATAGAACTTTGAGTTGCATTAGCTGTTGATCTGAGAAACCGGCAGAAGATGAAGCTTGATCAAATAATGGAGCGGCTGGAGCAGGGGCAGAAGTAGAAGGGCTCGAGGTGCATGAAGGATGTCTGACTGAAGGTCCTGCAGCCTCAACCTCTGTAGCTCTTTCTTCTATCAGTCCTTTCCTCTCCCATTTTCCATTTTTCTTGATAAAACCCATCCGATGAATGGTGGCCAAGCTATAGAAGTCAGTATGTCCAGATTCCTCATTGGCTCATTATCTGAAATCACAACTCCTTGGCTCAGAAAAATCTTTGTGAATCATTCCATAGGGCAGGCTAGACTTTCTTTTTCCTCCACAGTCTGCAATGTACCATAGTATCATACTGGGAAGGTTTATAGGTTTGCCTGTGACAATGGCATCCATCACAAAGATATCTCTTTCCGATACATAGTCAAATCTTCCTGTCTTTGGAAAGAGTATCCTACTGCAAATATTATGTAATAATCTCAGTTCTAATGAAAGTTGATTGGCAAAAACCTCTTCAAATCCACAACATCCCGATTTAATAATCTGGCAAGAGCGGGACTACGGTCTGAAGAAAAGGTGGCAGTGCCAGATAAAGGCAGATCCAACAGTCTAGAAAGAAGCTCAACAGTTACAGAGATTCTATGACCTCTCACATTGCTAACTAGGCCATGATCACCTCTAGACAAATTTTTGTAGAATTCCTTTAACTGAGGGATAGGTAGGGCACTCCAAGGAACATATTTTCTCCCATCCCATCTCTATCAAATGTCTCCCAACTAGAAAACCCTTTGCTTCAAAAATTCAAAATCTACCTTTCTACCCGTTGTTATGATCCTATCCGCTAATCTATCTACCTGAGTAGAAGCAGCAGGTGAAGCATTCGGAGTAGAAGAAGAAGATGAAGAATCCGAGCAGGGTGACGGCTCACGCACGGGACGCCTCACGGTTTTCCTAACGGCTCGCTTCCTCTTGACGCCGGCCGCACAAGGTTGGATCCTCTGTTTTGGGGGCCATTTCGATTGGAAGAGTCAATAAGGGATTTAGGAAGTTTGGAAGGTTTGGAAGAGTTTTGGAGAGAGTATTTTGAAGGATTGAAAAGTTTGAAATGAACGGCGAGTCGACTCTGCCCTAATAAATCAACCTGGGACCACTTCGAGTCGGCTCGCGCAAAGTCCAGGGGTCGACTCCGACAGTCACAGAAAACCATCCCGACTTGGAGTCGACTCGTGCCAGGAGGGGTCGACTCGAAACCAGGAGTCGACTCCGATACGCACCGAGTCGGCTCCGAGACCATTTCAGAGCAAAAACATAAAATTTCTGAAATGTGTCCGGAATTTGATCATTAAAATTGATAAAATAATCATTGAATATGAATGGATCAATTAGATATGAATTCTAGATAAGATTTCCTTAAATATCAAAGATTTGAAGGAATCTTAGATAAATTCTCCTTAGGGGTTTCAAATTCATTCCAATGGATCACAAATCCCTAACTCTCCTCTAAGATAACAGAATCTCTCTTCACTTAAAGGTTTGTAAATATGTCAGCTAATTGTTCTTCAGTGTTAACATAATCAAGACAATTTCATTATTTGCTACATGTTCTCTTATAAAATGATATCTAATTTCAATGTGTTTAGTTCTTGAATGTTGAATTGGATTTTTGTTAGATTAATTGCACTTGTGTTATCACATCTTATAGGTGTTTATCAAGTGTGATACCATAGTCTTCAAGTTGTCGCTTAATCCATAGGATTTGAGCACAGCAACTTCCAGCTGCAACATATTCTGCTTCAGTAGTTGATAATGCAACTGAATTTTGCTTTTTGCTAAACCATGAGATTAAGTTACTTCCTAAGAATTGGCATGCACCACTTGTGCTTTTTCTATCTAACTTACATCCAGCATAATCAGAATCAGAATATGCAATCAGATTTAATGTGGAGTCTCTAGAATACCATAAACCTACATTTTTTGTTCCACTTACATATCTTAGTATTCTTTTAACAGCAATTAAATGTGATTCTTTAGGTTCTGATTGAAATCTAGCACATAAACAAACAGCAAACATAATGTCTGGTCTACTTGCAGTTAAGTAAAGAAGGGATCCGATATACCTCGATAATATTTTTGATCAACTTTCTTACCTTCTTCATCTTTGTCCAGCTTGCATGAAGGACTCATTGGTGTTCCGAGGGGTTTGATTGATTCCATACCAAACTTCTTTAGGATTTCTCTTGTGTATTTTGTTTGGTTGATGAAGATTCCCTCTTTGCTTTGTTTGATTTGGAGTCCAAGGAAGAAGTTGAGTTCTCCCATCATGCTCATTCGAATTCTCCCTGCATTAACTTAGCAAATTCTTGACATAGAGATTGTTAGTAGCACCAAAAATAATGTCATCAACATATATTTGTACTACTAATAAATCTTTACTTTTCTTTTCAAAAATAAGTTTTATCAACATTTCCTCTTGTAAAATCATTTTCAATTAAAATTTACTTAATCTATCATACCAAGCTCTAGGTGCTTGTTTCAAACCATATAATGCTTTGTGCAATTTAAAAACGTGATTTGAAAATTCATGATCTTCAAAACCTGGTGGTTGTTCTACAAAACTTCTTCATTTATAAATCCATTTAAAAATGCACTTTTAACATCCATTTGAAATAAGTTAAAATTCATATGACATGCAAATGCAAGTAATAGCCTAATGGCTTCTAATCTAGCTACAGGTGCAAAGGTTTCATCAAAATCAATACCTTCTTCTTGATTATATCCTTTTGCAACTAATCTAGCTTTGTTTCTAATTACTATGCCATTTTCATCTAGTTTATTTCTAAATACCCATTTTGATCCTATAACTGAATGATTTTTAGGTCTTTCAACTAAGGTCCATACATTATTTCTTGTAAATTGATTTAATTCTTCTTGCATAGCTAACATCCAATTATTATCTTTTTCAGCTTCTTCAATAGTTTTAGGTTCAATTTGAGATACAAATGCAAGATGATTAATATTTCTCATAGATGATCTAGTTCTTATTCCTTGAGATGGATCACCTATAATCAATTCCTTGGATGACTATAGCATATCTCCAATCTCTAGGAAGATCTACATCATTATGATCATAACATCATCGTCCTTAGGTGAATCATCATCTTTAGCTTCTTGTTCATGATCTGAAGATACTTCAATATTAATTTTTCAAGATCTTTCAATTATGTTTGTATCTTCCTCATCATCAATCTTTTCAGAACTAGATGCTAAAGATTCATCAAAAACTACATGAATAGATTCTTCAACAATTAAGTTTTCTTGTTAAATACTCTATAAGCTTTACTAGTTGTTGAATATCCTAAGAATATTCCTTCATCAGATTTGCATCAAATTTTCCTAAATTATTTTTACCATTATTATGAATAAAACATTTACAACCAAATGCATGAAAGTATTTTATATTGGTTTTCTTTCATTCCATAATTCATAAGGTGTTTTCTTTAAGATTGGTCTTATTAAAGCTCTATTTAAGATGTAACATGCTGTGTTAATAGCTTCCGCCCAAAAGTACTTTGGTAGGTTACTTTCACATAGCATGGTACGGGCCATGTCTTCTAGAGTCCTATTTTTCCTTTCAACTACACCATTTTGTTGTGGTGTCCTAGGTGCTGAAAAATTATGATTAATGCCATTTTCATGCAAAACTTTCAAATAAGTGATTTTCAAATTCAGTTCCATGATCACTTCTTAGAGACACTATGGTAGTGTTTTTCTCATTTGTGACTTTCTTGAAGAATTTCAGGAATATCGAGAAAGTCTCATCTTTGTGAGCTAAAAAATACCCAAGTGTATCTAGAATAATCATCTACAATCACAAGACCATATTTCTTTCCTCCTAGACTTGTGGTTCTAGTTGGTCCAAAAAGGTCCATGTGAAGTAGCTCTAATGGCCTAGAAGTTGAAACAATATTTTTAGATTTGAAAGAACTTCTAGTTTGTTTTCCAAATTGACATGCATCACATATTTTGTTATTTTCAAAATCTAGTTTAGGAAGCCTTTACTAAATCCATTCTAATTAATTTTGAAATAAGGTGTGTGCTTGCATGACCTAATCTACGATGCCACAACCAACCAATCTCATTCATATTAGCATTATTAGCAACTAAGCAATGATTACTAGTAGATAATTGTCTAAATCAATCAAGTATACATTGCCATTTCTATTTCCAGTAAAACAATGCTATTATCAATGGGAATTAGTTACAGTGCATAAGAAGATTTCAAATGAAACTTTAAACCTTTATCACATAATTGACTTATACTAATTAGATTATGCTTTAAACCATCAACATAAAGTACATTTCAATAAATGTGGAGGGAGTTATTTGAATTTACCAAACCCCATAATTTGGCCTTTGCCATTGTCGCCAAACGTAACAACTCCTCCTTTCTTTTCTTCAAGGGTGATGAATTCATCTTGTCACCCGTCATATGTCTTGAGCAGCCACTATCAAGATACCACTTTTTCTTTGATCTTTTGGCTACAAGACATTCCTGCAAATAATCAAACTTTATGTTTAGGTACCCAAGCTTTCTTGGGTCCTTCATGGTTAGTAGCAATAAAGATTGTTCCTTTCGGAACCCATATTTTCTTTCCTTTATATTTAATTTTTGTTATTTTATTTTTGCATTCATAAGATTTATGTCCTTTTTGATTACATTTAAAACATGTAATATTACTTTGGTTAGCTTTTACAAAAATATTTTTCAATGATTTTTGTTTTCTTAAGTGTTATATCCTAATCCTGCTTTGTCAAAAACTGCTTTTTGACTATCTAATAATCAATTAAGTTTAGTTGAGCTTAAGTAAATTTATCAACAATGTTTTATATTTTTCAACTCTTTCTTTAGAAAATCATTTTCATTAGAGATTGATTCTTTTTCTTTAATTAATTTTCATTTTCAGATTTTTCAAATCAATCTTTGTTTCTTTTTTATCTTTTTCTTTAACTAAGATTTAATTCATTTTTCTCTTTAATTAAATTTAAGTTTTCAGTTTTCAAAATTTGTGTTTCTTTTTCAAAGCTTTGAAATCAATCATTAATTCATTAAAGCTTCAAACATTTCATCAAAAGTAAATTCATCGGGGGTTTCGGTACTTACCTCTTCGTTGTCGTCCGCCATGAAGCAAACATTTGCAACTTCTTTTTGTTCTTCTTCTTCGGAAGAAGACTCTTCACTATCACTCCAAGTTGCCATGTAGGCCTTTTTCTTTTTCTTGTAGGCTTTCTTAAGTAAAGGACAGTCATATCTAAAATGCCCTGGTTTTTACATTCATAACATACTAAGGGCTCTTTCTCTTTGTCCTTTTCCTTTTTCTTATCCTTTTCTTTTTCTCCTTCCATTTTTGATCCAAATCTCTTCTTGTGGAAGGGCCTCCTTCTTTGCATAAACTTCTTGAATTTCCTTGCAAGGAGGGCTGTCTCATCATCATCATCATCTTCATCATCGCTGCTGCTTACTTCCTTTTCCGCAGCTTTGAGGGCGATGGTCTTCTTCTTTCTTGACTCATCCTCATTGACATGTTGTTTAACTTGAAGCTCATGAGTCATCAGCGAACCAAGAAGCTCTTCCAATGGTAGGATGTTCATATCTTTGGCTTCTTGTATGGCTGTCACCTTGGCTTCCCAAGTCCTTGGAAGTGACCTAAGAATTTTGCGAACAAGCTCAGAGTTAGTATATACTTTTCCAAGACTTTTAAACCATTCACAATATCAGTGAATCTAGTGAACATGCATATGATGGTTTCATTTTGTTCCATAGTAAATAATTCATATTTATGAACCAAAATATTTATCTTTGATTCTTTTACTTGGTTTGTTCCTTCATGTGTTATTTCCAACCTATCCCAAATTTCTTTTGCGGAATTACATGTTGAGATTCGGTTGAATTCATTAGAGTCTAAGGAACAATACAAAATGTTAATGGCTTTAGCATTTAATTGTGCCATTCTCCTATCATTATCATTCCAATCCCTTTCGGGCTTAGGAACAATAGTGCCATCTACTAAGTGTGTGGGTGTACTAGGTCCATTTATTATTACTCCCCATAATTCATAGTCAGAAGCTTGAATGAATATTCTCATTCTAGCTTTCCAATATGAATAGTTGGTTCCATTAAATAAAGGAGGTCTATTCGTAGAATGACCTTCAGCAAAACATGAACCACTTTGTGTTGCCATAAGGATCTTTAGCCCTTGATCGTGAGATCAAATTCTAAATGAGCACTTGCTCTGATACCAATTGTTGGCCCAGATGGCAACCCAAGAGGGGAGGGTGAATTGGGTTCTTAAAAATTTAAGGCTTTTTGAAATGTTTTAAACAAATTAACTCAAGATGTGCACGTGAGAGAAATTAACTAAGAAGCAATGCACAAACAGAAATATAAGAGAGATAGAGTGAGAGACAAATGAGCACGGCAAACACAAGGTTTTATAGTGGTTCGGCGCAACCAGCACCTACGTCCACTCCCAAGATTCACTTGGGTCCACACTATAATCTCCCTAGATTACAGTCGAGTTGTTTTACAAGCTCACAACTCAAACTTGTTGTTTTCCCGGGATCACAATGAACCCAGCCGGTTTTACACGGGCTTACCAGCACAAAACCCAAACACAAGCTATACCAAGCTTGTACCGAGGTAAGACTACCTCCACTAGTTCAATCCCCCATATTGAACTAGGCACAAATAATAGAAATGTGTTTGTTTGGTTACAATGCTCCTTAATGAGCAGATTAACAAAAGTAAGAAAGAGTTTAGATAAGCCTGATTTGCAGTTGGTTGGCTTTGAGCTTTTCTTCTTTTCTTCAACTCCTTTGAGATGTAGAATCGGCCTCAGCACGGATTCTCCACAGAATGAGTGTTGGAGTTGATTTGGGCTTTTCCCTTTTCTTTGAGTGGTGGAAATCTCTTGAGATGCACTTGGATTTCTTCTGAAGCTTCCTTGGATAGTAGAGCTTGAGCACAGATGGAGCTTCCTTTGATTTCACCCTCTTTCTTTCACTCTATTTTGAATCACGGATTTTTTTAGCTAACGCTCTGTTTTTCCGATTTTTCCTTTCTTTTTCTTTGAAATAAATATCTCTCTCTATTGCTCTCTTTGATTTGAAAACAGCTTCTCTATTTATAGATTCTGCAAGAATATAGCCGTTAGAGACAAAGAAAAATAGTCGTTAATCAAAAAACTTACCGTTGAAGCTGAGTTGGCATCCGTAAAAATTTTGCCCAGATTTGCTGGAGTCGACTCATGCTTTTCCCGAGTCGGCTCGAGCTCGTCTTACCAAAAATAGAAATGTTTATAAAGGTTAGGGGTCGACTCACCAAAAGTAAAGTGTCGACTCCTGAAAGTCGGGAGTCGACTCATGAAAAGCTGGGGTCGACTCCCGAAGTGCTCAGAAAAATACTCTTCTGGTGTCTGAGCGGAGTCGACTCGCACAGTCATGGAGTCGGCTCGACAGAATCAGGGGTCGACTCGACAAATTTCGTGGGTCGACTCGAGACAGATGCACATTTCTGTACACTAAGCGGAGTCGACTCTGAAACTCAAGAGTCGGCTCCGGAACGTATCAAAAATCAGAAACTTTTCTGATTGACATTAAAATCATTCCAGATTCATTTTAATTCATTGTTTTGACTTGAATTCAGTAAAATTGACATTAACAATTAATTCAAGAACTATTCCAAAAACTCATTGAATAAAACATGGATTATAAAATTTCTTTTTAAAAGTTTAAACATTGAGCTTAAAGTTACTTTCAAAATTGATTAAAGTCAAACTTTAACATTCTCATTGATTATTCAAAATAAATTTATTGCTCATTTAAATAAACTCATTATATCTTTTAATGAACTCAATGGCTTTTAGTAATCATCAAAATCAAAAGGATTGGGTCATATAATTTTTCAATAATCTTCCAACAAGGAGCAATCATCATATAACTGCATACTCTTAAAACAAACTCTAAAAGTATGCAAGGATTACTAAATCTCAACATATATAATGTAATAACAATCATAATAATATCAGCAAAAGTTAAATCTCATGTATCTCAAAATACTGTCATAGGATCAATATACTAGTACATAAGAGTCTAAATATCATCCTTTTTAAGTATATATCAAAGTTATCTATATGAATATCAAATGATACAAAAAGAATGGTGAAAGTGTAATGAGCTAAAAGTTCAATAGAAATTATACATATATCGTCATGAATATGTCAAGAAAATAAGAATAAATTGTATATCAAAATAAATTTTTACAAAAAATAAGATATATTTCTAAGAAAATGCTGCAAAACTATGAGACCAACCATAACCAAATATATACTAACATAAACCATGCCAAATATCAAAATCACCAAATACCAAGATAACAACATCCATATTATAATCATCTGCATACTAAAAATACATACTGGCAAACCTCATGCCAGTAATCTATGTCTAACAACTTAACTTGGCAATACACGTAAGTACAGTTTGGTTCCCATATTAGTACCTAGAGTATTAAAACTCATCCATGTCATATTCATACACTGACTGGTTTTATACCAGCCTCTCATAGCCCTCAAGCCTTCTCGGTGTCATCGGTGTAGGCTAATAAAGAATCACAACGATACTGCTAGAAATAATAACATGTATCAATAATAAACATTAGATCTACAATATCAACCATCCATGACATTGAACTAAGTTACTCTCATCATCATACAGATCAACATATTAAAGATATATACTGATAAACCTTGTGCCCAGAGTCGGTGTCTAACAATCTAATGTGATGATATATATATGTGCAGGTTGATTCTTATATTAGTGCCTAACATATTAAACTCAGCCATATTATATCCATAGACCATGACCGGTTTTACACCGGCCTCTTTCGGCCCTCAGCTCTTCTCCAATGCTGCTGGTATATGCCAGTGAGGAATTATATCAATATTATCAGAATTAGTACCATGCATCAACAATAAATATCCATATATGATGTCAAAAACTTAATCATGTTATATCCATGGATCATGATAATTGGTTTCACATCGTTCCTCTTGGCAAACTATCATTTCTTCATGCTACCACTATTACATCACAATAATTAGTTCACATACTCATATTATCATATCTCATATCCAACAAATTCATAACTATACCATAACGAAGGTAATATTTCTCAACATACCATACTCATATATTGAAAGCAAAGCCAAGCATTTCATAACCAAAATATATATATATAATAACTTCATAAATAAATCATCGTGTACAATTAAAATATGTTGAGAAATCCAATAATAAATTCATGATGTATGCAGGCATGCAAGACATAAAATATATTACATAATAGTATGTGTAAAACTTCTATTTTGGATCACTAATCCAATCCTCTTTATAATATCCATCAATAACAATCAATCCACTAAATGATCACCTATAATTATAATCACACACAAATAATTTACTAAAAATTATAATTAAAGAACTATCTTTATATCCTTCTAGCCTATATATTTAAAATTACCATTATATCCTTCTTACTTTGACTTAAAGAAGTTAGTCATGGCTTAACAAGGCTCTAATTAAGCCTACCCTTGCTTAATTATGATAGTTAAGGCTTAATTATCATAATGGAACAGCACAAAGGTTATTAAGAAAGTTGTCATGGAAGGATACATAAACAATGTAAAGTTATGCATGGGATTAAGATTGTGAAAAATGTAATTATAATTTAATTGCATAAATACTATTAAAAAGCTTCTTTTAAAGATCTTTGATGCATTAGTCAAATCAATTTATTTTATTTTTTATATATCATTTATTTTAATCTAATTTAATTTATCTTAGAAGCATATGTAATGTAGATTTTCTCAAATTAACCCTTATTTTCTTGCTTTAAATTAATGGCATGGTAATAGTGAAGTTCTTAAAGATCAAAATAGCAAAACTTTAGCTTAATTTTTTAATTTTATTTTTTGCCACATATGATAGAATACATGTACAATAAATCAATCTAAACACAAATCAATCTATAATCAAGCAATTAAGAAAGACATGCCCTCAATTCATCAAATCTCTTCACATATATGTGGACGGGACGAGGGTAGACAGAATTAGTAGGATATGGATTGATGTGGCTGATGTTGCCACGAAGGCAATCATAGCAAAATCAAAAGCTTAAGGCGGCCCCGCCTCAGCATCTCCAAGTCGGCCGAGTCGGTCCCGACCTTCCCTGGTCAACCCCGCTCGGCCCCGGCATCTCCAAGTCGGCCGAGTCGGCCCCGACCTCCCCTGGTCGGCCCCGCTCGGCCCCGGCATCTCCAGGTTGGCCAAGTCGGCCCCGACCTTCCCTGGTCGGCCCTGCTCGGCCCCGGCATCTTCAGGTCGACCGAGTCAGCCCAGACCTCCCCTGGTCGGCCCCGCTCGGCTCCGGCATCTCCAAGTCGGCCGAGTCAGCCCCGACCTCCCCTGGTCAGCCCCGCTCAGCCCTAGCATCTCCAAGTCGCCCGAGTCATCCCCAACCTTCCCTGGTCAGCCCCACTCAGCCTCGGCATCTCCAGGTCGGCCAAGTCGGCCTCGACCTTCCCTGCTCGGCCCTGGCATCTCCAAGTTGGCCGAGTCGGCCCCAACCTCCCCTGCTCGGCCCCGCTCAGCCCCGGCATCTCTAAGTCGGTCGAGTCGGCCCCGCTCGGCCTCGACCTTCCCTGGTCGGCCCCGCTCGGCCCTGCCATCTCCAGGTCGGTCGAGTCGGTCCCGATCTCTCTTGGTCGGCCCCGCTCGGCCCCAGCATCTCCAAGTCGGCCGAGTCGGCCCTGACCTTCCCTGGTCGGCCCCGCTCGTTTCCGGCATTTCCAAGTCGGCCGAGTCAGCCCTGACTTTCCCTGGTCGGCCCTGCTCGGCCCCGGCATCTCCAGGTCGGCCGAGTCAGCCCTGACCTCCCCTGGTCGGCCCCGCTCGGTCCTGTCATCTCCAGGTCGGCCCCGCTTGGCCTCGGCATCTTTAAGTCGGCCGAGTCGGCCCCAACCTTCCCTGGTCGGCCCCGCTTGGCCCCGATATCTCCAGGTCAGCCGAGTCGGCCCCGACCTCCCCTGATTGTCCCCACTCGGCCTCGGCACCCTCCAGAAGAGCCGAGGCGGTCCCGACTTTCCCAAGTCGGCCCCAGGATGGTCCTGACCGTTTAGGCCGCCATCCTTCTGACACGCGCCGTCTGACATCACCAGGCCCAACTACCCACTAGCCACGCCTCCGATGGGACCAGACCTAACTACCCGTTAGCTCAACTGACTGATGGGACTTGGCCCACCAACCATCATTTTTTTCTCTCTCTGATGGGATAGGACCCACCAACCGATGCAGATTCACGCAACGCCCATCAACCCTGCGGACATTCCTTTCTCACGGAACTCCACGTGGTCGTGCAGGTGTCAACCACCTATAAAAGGGTAAGTCCACTCAAGAACTAGGTACGCAAACTTATACACTTACTACCCTATCACCCAGAGAGGAATTCCCCCTTTTTGTGGATTCCTCTTACCTTTAGAAGAGCTCTTTTGAGCTCTCCCTCGGCTGTGACCTCGATTGCTGACTTGAGCATCGGAGGGTCCCCACCGGAGCACTCCTCTGGTCTTGAAACTTTTTGTAGGCCAACCGATCGGGCGAGGATTCATCGATTAAGCAGCTCTTTTCTCCCGACATTCAAGATCGGCGATCATGCGTCATCAGATTGGCGCGCCAGGAAGGGGGAGACAGTACAGGGCGCTAGTTTTCTGTGATACCTAACGGCGAACTCTTACCCCCTCTTATCCCTTCATCGAGCCATGGTGGTGACACGAGCTCAAGATGCTTCCATCAGCTGTCCAGTGGGGCTTCCCCCGTCGGCTAGGCAGTAGGAGGCTGATCCCCCTGCTGTCGACCCTCCTGTCGCATGTCCGCCATCAGATGCAGTTGCCCCAACTACGGAACAGCTGGCAACTCTCACCCAACAAGTCTAAACTCTCACTGCTATGGTCCACGGACTTCAGCAGCAGCAGTCCGTGGCCACCCAGCACCAGACCGCTCCCCCTGCCAGTCAATAGTCTGCAAGGGGAGGCTCTCCTCAGTGAGAGGCCGGTTGTCATCAGGTTTCCCCTAGGAAGCCTCGCCGTGAGCCTCTCAAGTGGCCACGGTCTCCTGATTATGGCCCGAGCAAGTTTCCTCCAGAGCCACACCGCCAGGAGGAACCAAAGCGGAAGTCTTGTCTTCCGCGTCCTTCTCCTTCTTCTTCTTCTTCTTCTTCATCCTCCGAGCCATCTCGGAGGGCTCCGATGATCAGCCGTCAGGCGGAGGAGCGCCTGGATGAGTACAATTGGTGACTAGACAAGCTCGCCAGGAAGATCAACAATCAGCCGGAGGAGGAGTATGACACCCATCCTCCCTACACCCGTCAGATACTGAAGGAGCCCATCCCCTCTAGATTTTGTTTTCCCCAGATAGATCCGTACAATGGTACGACAGATCCTCTCGACCACCTCGAGAGTTATAAATCCATGATGCAAGTCCAGGATGTTATAGATGCCCTTCTCTGCAAGGCTTTCCCCGCCACTCTACGGAAAGCTGCTCGTGCTTGGCACTTGCACCTATTCCCTCACAGCATCGACTCCTTTTGAGAGCTGGAAAGGACCTTTTTGGCACATTTTGATGCCTGCCAGCAGATCCCGAGGATTGCGAATAGCCTCTTCTCCGTGCGACAGAAGGAGGGGGAGTCGCTGCGGGACTTTGTGTCCCGGTTCAAGACTGCCGCCGTTGAAGTCTACCATCTGGACGATGCGGTGGCAGTGCTGGTACTGAAGCGATGACTCCTCCTATCCCACTTCACCTTCTCTCTGGATAAGAAGCCCCCAAGTTCCTACTTCGACCTCCTCCTTTGAGCTTAGAAGTACATCCACACGGATGAGGCCGACCTCACCCGCCGAGAATCCTCAAGGAGCTCCAGCCGCAAACCTGCTCGTCCCGAGCCTAGTGGACCCCCTCGCCATTGGCAGTCCGATCTGCCTCGCCGATCCGATAATAGGCATCGAAGCCCCGTCCTTGATGAGAGCAAGCTCACGCCCCTTCTTGCCCCCCGATCTCACATCCTTATGGAGATCGAGGGCGAGCCTTATCTCCAGTGCCCTCCTCCTATGAAGAAAAGTCCTCCCCGTGACAAGAGACGTTATTGCTGATTCCATCGGGATTATGGCCACGACACCGATAACTGCTTCAGCCTGAAGCGTGCCATTGAGGAGCTCATCCAGCGGGGTTACCTTGGCAAGTATGTTTAGAAGGTGACACAACCGCTGCTAGCACTTATGGGGCCCCCACCCGCTCAGGCTGCTGTCGATAATACTCCCACGGAGCGACGGTCGGGATGGTGTCTTGGGGAGCGGCTTCCTCATCTAAGCGGCCGAGAGGGGAGGAGGCACCGGGTAATGTAGTTCTTGGGGGGGATCGGTAAATGTTAAGAATGTAAATAATGAAGGCATCGCCGTCTCCATGACGATCGCCAAACACCCTGTAAAAAGGATACTAGTTGATAGTGGCAGCTCAGCTGACATCCTTACCTATGACGCCTTTGTTCGGATGAGATTATCCCTTGACTCTCTTCAGCCTGTGGCAACCCCTTTAGTTGGATTCACTGGGGATTCAGTAAGGGTTGAGGGTGAGATATCCTTGCCCATAACAGCCGGAACACCGCCACGCCAAAGCACGGTCATCATGAAGTTCCTGGTTGTATGAGTCCCCTTGGCATACAACGCCATCCTCGAATGCCCAGGTTTAAATCTATTGGATGCGATTATCTCCATCCGGCGCCTACTGGTGCAGTTCCCTACTAGCGGAGGTGTTGGGGAGATGAGAGGTGAGGTCGGCTCAGTCCTGCCCTGCTATCACACAGCGTCAAGTCCTTTGGAGGCCGAGTCGGTCCCAGAAGCGCCTGACCCTAGGGAGTCCGGCAAAGGGGGAGAGCCGGCCGAGCACCTCCTAACCTTTCCCCTCATGGACGACTTAGCAAAGACCGTGCGTATCGGCGGACTTCTCCCCCCGAAAAACCGTGATCGCCTCCTAACCTTCCTGCGGGCCAACTCAGACGTTTTCGCTTGGTCGGCATCCGATATGCCTGGCATCCCTCCAGAGGTGATCACCCACAAGCTCAATATCGATCCAAAATACTGTCTGATCCGTCAAAGGAAGAGAAGCTTCGCTCCCGAGCGACAAAAAGCCATCGATGAGGACGTCAACAAGCAGCTCGGTGCTGGCCATATCCGAGAAGAGCATTGCAGGACTTGGGGTCATGGTGCAAAAGGCAAACAGGAGCTGAAGAATCTGCATCGACTTCACCGACCTCAACAAAGCGTGTTCGAAAGATAGTTTCCCTCTGCCAAGGATAGACCAGCTGGTGGATTCCACCCCGGTCACAAGCTACTCAGCTTCATGGACGCCTTCTCTGGATATAACCAAATAAGGATGGACCCCAGCAACGAAGAGCACACCTCCTTTGTGACGGAAAAAGGCATTTATTGTTACAAAGTGATGCCCTTCGGTCTCAAGAACGTGGGGCAACCTATCAAAGATTGATGGATGACCTCCGGATACCGCCGTTCCAGGGCCTCAACTTCCACCGGAGAGGGTGAAGAAGCCACCCACTCAAACCGGCCTTCGACCACACGATTCCAAGCCCTCGCCTCAGACCTGACTCCATCCGAGACCGCAGGGTTAACACTCGGGCTGGGAGCCATCATCCACCGGAAGATCAAAGTTCAACACCGACGATCGCCAAAGATCCACCGCCAAGGATCTGGCAGCATGAATCTTGAAGCATACACAGAAGTAGAACACTCGGACGCCAGAAGCACGGTTTCTAAAGCTGAAATGGTTCTTTAGAGTGGTCTCCCACTTGGCTTTTTTTAGATGGCCTCTTTATCTCTTTTGCTTCATTGTTTTGTATAGTCTTTTCCATTCCTACATATTGCAGTGGTACAGCCCTCCATTTAAAATGATTTCATGGGTTTACTGTTGAAGGACAGAAAGCTTTATGACTAGATGGTCTGTTAGGGCTTTAGAGGTACGATCCCAATGGATCTTTTGGAAAAAATTATAGTGCTATAGATCTGATCTTTGTCTAGAATGCATCGCTTAGAGTGAGACCTACACTTGCGCTGTGTTTATGTGGATGGTTTTACAGATTGTAAGTGGAAAAGAAGCCTTCTTTGTGATTTCCGGATCCCACTTATTCATTGTGCATATCCTTTCAGGGGGATGGTTGTTTGGTACACATTAGCTTCCAAGTAATTATCGGCATACATAATCTACTCTTCCCTTTTATTTAAGGGATTTTCTCATGCAAACTCTGTGTTCTCACTATTTTGCTTCAGAAAGTAAACTGGAATGCTGCTTTCTTTAGAATTTTTTTAAATTAAGTCCTAAGTAAACTGCTTGGTGGAACTTTTGAACACTTGGAAGTCACAAAAGAGGGTGTGGCTGTCTTCTTTGTACTTGCAAGTTGCAACCTTTGTACTCACAGAACTAAGATCTCAAATGAAATATTTCATCTCTCTCTCTCTCTCTCTCTCTCTCTCTCTCTCTCTCTAATCTATGAGCTCTGAGAGCTACAGCTGATACTTCTGCCATTTTGATTAGTGTATTAACCTTAGAGCTTGGAAAATGTTGGGCCTGGTATGGTGCTATCAAGGCCCAGGGGAGCTAACTTGTATTGAGCTGGGTTTGAGTGCAAGGGTTGAGATTAAATCAAGTCACGGATTTAATCTCATTGGGTTAGTCCATGGGAGTTTTGTTGAGTCTGGACCTGGCCCACTTCGTGGATGTATTTAAACTCTAGTTATAGGGTTTGAAGGAATAGAGAGAACAGATTCTTTTCTCCCAAGATAATTTTTTCTCTCTCTATCCCGAAGCTGTGTGGAAGGTGTCTTGTGTGGAAGGTGTCTTGGTTCCACGGTTAAGGAGCTTCTTGGTTCCACGGTGGATTGCAAGACGGTTGAAGAGCGTCTTGGTTCCACGGTGGATTGCAAGAACATGAAGACATAAAGGAATTAATTGGATTGCAAGACGGTTGAAGAGCGTCTTGGTTCCACAGTGGATTGCAAGAACATGAAGACATAAAGGAATTAATTGGGAATTAATTCCAAAGATGAAGAGGCATGGGAGGAATTAATTCCAGCAAAGAAGAAAATTAAGAATAGGAAAAAAAATATTTATTAAAATAAATCTTTAGGAATAAAGGGGGCTATGGAGTTTTGAACCAAGATTAAGAAGTCCAAGAGCCAAGGCTTTACCGCTATACCAATCCTGAATCTTGGATCAAAAGACTACACACCTAATTGTTGATAATGGGTGAAAGCCCAGGGTACTTCTCTAGCGAGGTTGATCCCACTGTTGTTCATCAATGACTAAACCCCAACAAGTGGTATCAGAGTTCAGGAACAAGAAAAAGTTGTTTGGAGATCTTCAAGGGCTGAAAAAATTTCAACAGGGCCTCATCAGGTACTCTCTATTTCTGAAATATTTTGTGCTATTTTTGGTTGAGATCTAGCCATGGGTAGTAGCATAAAATTAGAGTTTGAGAAGTTTGATGGAAAGAAAAGTTTCTCCATATGGAAAGTTCGGGTAGAGGATCTTCTTGTGCAACTGGGTTTAGATCTGGCTTTGGAGGAAAGACCAGATGGGATGACAGATAAGCAGTGGATGTTGTTGGAGAAGAAGGCATGTTCAATGATCAGGGGATGTCTGGCGGATTCAGTCCTTTATTCAGTGCTGGAGGAGAAGACCCCGAAGGGACTTTGGTCGAAGTTGCAAGCCCTCTACATGGGGAAGAACATGTGCAACAAGTTGATGTTGAAGAAGCGCCTCTACAGCCATTGGATGTCAGAAGGTGGAGATGTGCTGGGCCACATCCAGGTGTTCGACCAGGTGAGCAATGAATTGCTGAATATCGGGGTCAAGATGGAGAAGAAAGATAAGGCACTTTTGCTATTGTGTTCGCTGCCCATATCACATGACTCATTGGTCCCGATGCTGCTCTACAGGAAGGAGGCATTGTTCTATGAAGATATTGTCTCGGTACTTCGAACGAATTAGCAGAGGGAGAGGATGACCAAGGAAGCTGTAACATCCTGAAAACCTTGTAATTTATGGCATTTTCATTTGAAATGAAAGTCAGAAAGTTTTAGTGAAATATGGGTGTGTTGGCCTTTTGATAAATGTAAAGAGAAGAAATTTTGGAGTAAATAAGTATATTTCTGAATGTTAATGAGTTTGATTTAAGAAATTGAGAGACTTAAGTTTTAATGGGTTTAAATCACAAGAAAAATCAAGTTTAGTTTGAGTTTTATCCTAAAATGATGTTTTTAGTGGTTGGAGTCGACCCTAATTGGAGTGGAGTCGACTCTGGCACGGTTTTAAACTTTCGGCACGCTTTGGAGTCGATCCCTGCAGAGCTGGAGTCGACCCCTACTTTTCAGAGTCGACCCCTACTTTTCTGGAGTCGACCCCTACTTCTGCTGGAGCCGACTCCAAGACGGCAGGTTTTTCTGAGTTAAATCTTGAGAATTTCATATTTAATCCATTTCAAGTCCGATTTGGATGCCGTTTGAACCGTTGGATTTTTAAAATCGAGTTCTTCAAGCTGGTAAAGTATTTTCTTAGAAATGTTACATAAAAGTATCGATTTAAGTAAAAAATGATGATCTGGGCTATAAATCGATTAAAAAAATGCTATATCAGGGGCAAAATGGGAAAAGGCTCCGATGTCAATTGCTAATTGTGTTAAGGGCAACTTGGGAAAGAAAATATAAGGGCAAAATATCATGGTTATAAGTGAGCCACGTGTTTTTCAAAAAGCGCGCGTTAAGAGTGTTTGAGGGCAAAAGGAGAATTTGGCATGCCTTAACCCTTAAGTTTCCAATGACTTGGTCCCCAAGTCATTAGAGAAAAAGGGAAACGTGGGTTCAGCCAGAGAAAAGAAAGAAAGAAAGAAAGAAGAGGAGAAAAGAGAGGAAGAGGAAGAAGAAAAGAAGAAAAAGGAGGAAGAAAGAGAAAGGGAAAGGGAAGCTTGGGGGTTTGTGCTCGACTCCAGGTAAGCTATAGCTTCCCTAGATCTTGTATGACTTTAGATTTTCTAGATTATTGTATTTTGAGGTAATAGTAGAAGTAATCTTGAGTAGAGAAAGGGTGGAAGAAAATAATGAGATATTAGAGGATAGATCATGTATGCATGCATGGTTCGTGGGAAAACCTCGTGTGGAGGTAATCCTAATAGCTATCGTATCTGTATGTTGACGTAGGTCAAGAGGGTTATTCCAGGGAGCCGGAATACCAGAGTTGAGTACCAGTTATACCAGTCGAGGAGTAACCTACTAAGGTGAGTGGGTTTCTCATCTAGCAATGAGAAGTTAATTTGAGCTAGTATAATGAGATTAATACCTAGTTGTGGTATGTTATGTTTAGAAGAATATTATGTATGTTTTAAATATGAGAAATGAGAACCTAGTATATGATATTCTGATACATGAGTTTCGAGCATGAGTTTTGAGCATAAACACATAAGCATGAGTTTCGATGAGGGGATTTTTATGTATACATGGCATATTTGCATGATAAAGCTTTACAAATGATGTATCATACTGAGCATCAGGCAGCTAGGGGCTGATCACCCTTTAGACTGTACTGTAGCATGAGCATTGCACACTACTATCGAGCCGGCACCTCCTTGCGAACAAATCGTACGATGAACCCCAGAATCAGGGGTGAGTGCACGCTTAACCAGACCAGTGGGGCTGGTTGTGAGCAGCCCGTGGGGGCATGAATCATAGCTCAGTGGAGCTGATTACTATATATAGCCCATGGGGGCAGAGAGAAAACCCGAGGTTCCAGGGTTAAGGAACAAAGCACTTTGCCAGGTGAACCGCACGGGTAAGGGGTGCTATTTGTGCGGGGATCCTGTTGCTAGTCACGCACCCGATGAGAGTACACCTATAGAAGGGCGACTGTAGGGTGGTACCTCAGAGGCATTACACACACAGCCCAGCATCATGAGATCTAAAAGCATATGTTGTGATATAAAAAGGGCCAATGGGCCAAATAGTTATCCCGAGAGGGAGAGCTTACTTGAGATGCCAGTGGGCAAGCAGATCCTGATGGGAGTCTGGGTTGTAGATAAAGAATGCATATCTTCATATTGTAATGCATGAATTTTTATTTTAATGAGTTATCTTTCAGTGAAGAGTTATTATAGAGTATTTCAGTACTGATATGTTATTTGAAGAATAAGCTACATTTTATTTTATCTGATATCATGTTAAAAATGTACTTTGAGTTGTACAAGCTAAATAGTATCAGCATACGATTGAAATTAAGAGGTTATGGTTCTCTATTTCTCCATAGTTAGATGGTTATCCAGTCACTGGGACTTAGGTCTCATCCCTCTATGATTTAAATGTTCTTTCAGATCAGTGAGTATTTCTGCCAGGATCACAAGATAAGCAGGACAGAACCCTTAGCTGGTGAAGCTTGCTTGGATGCAAGGGTGTGTAAATGCTAGCCTTGTATATTGAGAGAGTATGGTTGATATTTGTATTTTGTATATGTGTATGTGTACAGTGAGATGTAATGATGTTTTAGACCTTTTTGGATATGAATACGAGACTTATGTTTTGGAGAAAATTATGAGCATGATGTGTGCACTTAGGATTTTGATGTCGATTGTGAATGTGATCTTGTAAACTGCCTGAGGAATGTCATGAAAAATATTATCTGAGCAGGTTGATGCTTGGTGTTGATTGAGTGATTTATGTATATAATTGAGATGAAAATGAAAAGTTTTTAACAGGATGTGATTTCGTGTGTCTGCCACTTATGATAATTAGTTGGGGTTCTCTAGCTCTTTATGGAGCGCTACATAAAGACTAGTAAAACTCTATCCGATTACCACAAGTGTGCAGGTGTACTATCGGTGGCCCCAGAGAGGAGGGGGAGCTGACAGAAGCTGTTCCCCAGGAAGGTCTATCAGTTGGGGAAAGGTCAGGCAGAGGTAGGGACAGGAGCAGGCCTAGGGACGGTTACAGTCCAAGAAGGCTAAGTGTTACAAGTGTGATGAGATAGGACATTTTAAAAGGGAATGTCCTAAGTTGAAAAAGGAAGAAAAGGGAGGATCTGAATATGTGAGTACAGTTGCAGGCCAGGAGGTGGAGGATGATCTCTTGGTGGTATTAGATTGTCATAGTCACAGTACAGAGATGTGGACCTTGGATTCAGTCTGTTCTCATCATTACACTCCCAACCGGTCATGGTTCAGTACTTACACAGAAGTTGATGAGGGGTATGTGACTCTTGAGATGATCACCCTTGTAAGATGGCAGGGATTGGCACAGTGAGGGTGAGGATGTTTGATGGCATGGTGCACACTCTTACCAGCATGAAGCATATTCCAGAACTCAAGAAAAATCTGGTGTCACTGGGTACCTGGAGCAGACTGGATATAGCTTCAGCAGTCATGCCAGGAGTGGAGTTCTGAACATCTCCAATAGAGCTATGGTGATGATGAGAGGGAGAAGGCTGGAGAACAACCTATACAAGTTGGAGGGCTCTATGGTGACAGAAAATATGAGGAAGCAGCTGTGAAACAGGATCCTCGGGATGTGTACAGGATGTGGCATTACCGCCTAGGCCACATGGGAGATAGGGGGATGAAAGAACTGAGCAAAAGGGGACTACTTCCGAACCTGAGTGGTGGAGTCTTGGAGATCTGTGAGCCATGTCAGATGGGGAAGCAGAGGAGTGTGCAGTTCTTGGTCAGCACAGCTAAGAGTGTAGAACCCCTGGAGTTAGTACACATAGATGTTTGGGGACCAGTCCCAGTTTCTGAAAGGAATGGGGCCAAATACTTCTTTACCTTGATAGATAATTTCTTAGGAAAACAGTGGATCTACTTCATGAAGGAGAAATCAGAGGTCTTCACCAAGTTCAGAATCTGGAAGGCTGAGGTGGAGAAGAAGCAGGGTAGGAGTGTGAAGTGTCTGAGATCAAACAGTGGCAAAATATACCAGCAGGGAGTTCCAAAGATTTTGTGAGGAGTGGGGCATCAAAAGGCACTTCTCGGTAATGGAAACTTTTCAACAAGAAGGGGTGGCTGAGAGAATGAACAGAACACTGTTAGAAAAAGCAAGGTGCTTGAGGCTGCAGGCAGGGCTTCCAAAGATATTCTGGGTTGACGCAGTAGGTGTAGCTAGCTACTTGGTCAATCGGTCACCGCACACCAGGTTGGATGGAGGAATTCCAAAGGAGATATGGTCTGGAGGGAAGATAAGCATGAACCATCTGAGGGTGTTTGGATGCATGGCATATGTGCATGTTGGTGCTAGGGAGCGGAGTAAGTTGGATGCCAGGTCTAAGAAGATGGTGTTCTTAGGCTACCCGCATGGAATCAAGGGGTATCGGTTATGGGATCCCTTGAAAAAGAAGGTTTTCATCAGCAGAGATGTGACTTTCGATGAGAGCTCGATCCTTCGGAGTAGAGATGGTACAGATGCACAGCAGAGACTACAAGAGGTGGAACACGGTAACACTAGTTAGATGACCTCCTACACAGTCGTGCCATTTGCTAGTGGACCAAGAGGATCTGAGATTCAGGTGGAGAGGATTAGCAGAGGGGTCAGAAGCCAGAAAGTTCAGCAGGATGTAGCTGAATAGAGGACTCAGGAGGATGCAGCTGGGCAGGGGACTGATACTGGAATCGCACTACATAGGCCCAGGAGAAATGTGCGACCACCAGTTCGATACGGCTTCGAGGATTCGGTGTCATATGCCCTGATGATATCGAATGGAGACCCTTATACCTATGAGGAGGTTGTGGAGAGCCAGGTCAGCCAGGATAGAGATAGGTGGGTCCAGGCTATGGCAGGAGATGCAGGCTATGACAGAGGAGATGCAATCTCTCTACAGGACTGGCACGTGAAAGGTGGTCCAGCTGCCATAAGGAAAGAAACTCATTGATTGCAAATGGGTTTATCAGCACAAGAAAGGACCTTCAGAGCAAGGAGGTATCAGGTACAAGGCAGGACTAGTGGCCAGAGAATACTTTTGGAAGGAGGGCTTCGACTACATAGAGCTTGTGGAAGAAGGTGGAGTGAAGCTGGTGAAGGTATACACCAAGGAGAACCCAGCAATACATTGATTAAGGTTTTTCCATGGGACAGCTTTCGTAGGGACAAGTGGAGGCGTCTTGGTTCCACGGTTAAGGAGCTTCTTGTAAGACGGTTGAGAAGTGGAGGCGTCTTGGTTCCACGGTAGATTATAAGAACACGGTCTTGGTTCCACGGTGGATTATAAGAACACGGTGCGGTGAAGACATAAAGGAATTAATTGAGAATTAATTCCGAAGACGAAGAGGCGTGGGAGGAATTAATTCCAGCAAAGAAGAAAATCAAGAATAGAAAAAGATTTATTTATTAAAATAAATCTTTAGGAATAAAGGGGGAGTTTTGAACCAGGATCAAGAAGTTCAAGAGCAAGGCTTTACCGCTGCACCAATCTTGAATCTTGGATCAAAAGACTATACACCTAATTGTTGACAACGGATGAAAGCCCAGGGTACTTCTCTAGCGAGGTTGATCCCACTGCTATTCATCAGGACTAAACCCCAACAGGAAGTTCTCTTGTCTACCTAGACTTGCTTCCCCCACCTGCCCAAATCCTCTTTGGCACCTGCTCCTACTTTGGATGACAAATAAGCATCAGAGTGCTGTTTAATTGTTTACGAGGATTGAAGTTCTTGCTGGCCATTAACTGTCACTTATCACTTTGTCATTCTTGTTACATATTGCCTGTCACATCACTTAATATATTGGTTCTACTTACTGATCCTGATGTTTTTGTGGAGCTGCAAGTGGAGTTCAATCTTAGCATAATATTCATTGTTGGACAAAAAATTACCATCATAAATTCTTTGTAGAATGATATGGACCTACCATTTTTAACCATGAAGTCCTTGCAGATAAAATCCAACCACAGCATTTGCCTTTTTGTTGGATCATAAGCTACAGGAATATGATGTTGGTCCATTACTCAGGTAGTTGACTAGGATTTTCTAACTTCATAGCTGGTGGTCTAAACCAGCTGGTGAGTGAGGGTATTATGATGCTCATGCTAGTCCAGTGCTAGCACTGTCATATGGAGATACCAGATTATCTCATATTCACTTGTAATAGGCAGTATGCTATGGTGAATAACTGGCCTATTCTTTTTACCGGGATTCCATGGGACTAGGCCTCCTGAAATCATAAGATCTTATATTTTACATTATTGCTCATTTCATGCTGAGAATAAATATTGGTATATGTTTTGTGCAATGTGTACCTATAATTCACTTGTTCTAGGTCTTGATTTTCCTTGATGTCATGCCTTAGTTGTCAATATGTTATTAATATCAAGCATTCTATCCGTTGCCTATCACAGGGGTTCTTCAATGCATCAGTTCCAGTTCTGTTGAAGTAACATTCCTTACAAATTTGCCATCAGCAAATTCTTGCAGGTAGTTGCCAGTATATAGCTTTTTCATTTTTCCATGATTTCCTGCCCACTGGAACATCGTCTTTTGGATTAGCTACTAGTCTTTTTTTAAATGAGCATGCCTATATTGGATTCATTTGCATGTATATATTCCTATAGCAAGAGATTATGATTGAGGGTTTGAGACTCTACCAATATGTTTGTACTGCAGCCTGGCTCATTTGATTTACTGGCTACTATAGTTTACAAGATTGATCAACAACGGTATCAGTGTCTTTTATAATGGCACCATCGAAGTTGTGGAGGCTGGAGGTTTCCTTAGAGTCTGTTTTCCTTGTTACTCTTGGTGTTGCCCTTATCGGCCTTTTCGGATTGTGGGCATATGGTCAAATGCAACATTCTCAAAGGGTGAGTTTCTTCCAGTGAGTTCCTTCATATGCTATAAAACCTTGGCTTTTTGATCTCAGATTTTTTGAATAAAGAAATCATATACTATATTCTGCTCAAGAATAGATGTTAGCTGTGATTTCAGACAGAAAAATTCATTATGCAGTCTGGTATAATTGATACAAATTAATGCTACAAGTCACGAACATCTCTACCAAATCGTTGTAATTGCTGTTTATTACTTGGTCATTAGTGGCTGAAGTCTGTGCTTTGTAAATTCTTTCTCTGGTCTTGCCATTGCTGTTTTGGTGTTGGGAGTAAATTATGTTTATGTGTGTGCGCATATTATGTTTGCATGTGTGTATGCATGCATGCATAACTTACAATCAGTGGATTAGTATCTTTGTCAAAGTATGTTGCCTTAGGACACCTGATTTCCACTAGGAATTTTAGAATCAGTGGGTCCATTGTTTTAGAGTAATGTCTGGGCTGAGACATCATTGCATCGTAATCTTTGGTGGATGTGCTATATCTTCGTCAAAATTAGGATCCTTATATTGTTTCTGGTGATTTTCATATCACCAAATCGTCGGAGTTGCCAGAAATTTGTTGTACGGTTCAAAATTTCCTGCAACAGACCTATGAAACCATTTTTGAGCATAACTCAGACTTGTGCTATCAACAACAAACTAAATCTGCTCGTAGGAAACAATTGTCAATTACAGTCTTGTTTGCTTGTTAATTACTATTAGTACACATCTTTTCTTCTCTTCAAAAAATTAATAATAGATTTAAGTATCTAATTGAGTTCTGGCTTATTTAGTGTGGTTGCATGGATTTTGCATATGATCAGATTATTCTTTTCTGCGTGTATTATCTTCTTAGAAAACCCAGAGAGCGCCTAAGGTGGAAGTTTGCTGTTTGGCCCACACTCTTTGTTTTTGTCTGAGCGTCCCCGTCACACACCAGTTTGACCGTCCTTCTGACTGCACGTGCGAGATTAAATTCCCACGTCTATTCTCACGTTAAAATCTATACCTCTTTAACCTGCGAGAGTGAATTAAACTAAAATACATTGCAAACCACATCGTTAATCCAAAATTTACATCCCGGGTGCACCAAAATTTCCGGCGTTTCCAAGTCCAATCAATCCATACGTTATAAGAAAAAAAATAATAATAATAAACTAAAATTTTCTTTTTTAAAAAAAAATTATCCCAAGAAAAAAAAAATTATTAAAAATTTTTTTTTCAAAAAAAATATCATCTCAACCGTTGCATCTTGTGAGCCCTGAAAAACAGGGACGACGAGGAGGAGGAATGGTAGGAGTTCTTCTCCCGCTGGATCTAGGCCTGCCGGACATCGCCGCCTTGTCCGCGATGCTCTGCAGCAGGTGCTCCCGCACCTCCCCCTCCTCCTCTCCATCCGGCCTCGCGTTCAGATCCAACGACGCCCTCCTCTCCACCCCCCACTCCCGTCGCGCCGGCGGGATCGCCCCGGCCGCGGCGTCCACGCCGCCGACGGCGGGACCACGCGGCCCATCTTCCACGTGGTGGCGTGATGGTGGGGGTCCACCGTCGAGCGCATCGCTGGCGGTTGGATGCTCGTGAGGGCCGGCGGGGCCAACCCTGAGCTGCCGTCTCGTCGCTGGCTCTGCCTCTGCCCGATCTCTTCCGTCACCCTCCGACGTACTTATCCAAATCCCCAAAAATCATTTTCCTTTTTCGAACTAATAATCGCTGATTAATTTCAACACAAATATTAATCATCATCTATTGGTCACCGTTAGAATACCTTGGATTGCATGTCTCTCAGCAAAGAATTTTTTGCTTTTAATTTCTCGTAGACGGTGCTGTACTCCGCTATTGACTGATTTTTTTTTTTTTATCAAAGAATAAGAAACAAATTAGTAGACTTAAAAAAAAAGAGAGAGAGAGAGAAAAAGGAAAAGATACCGATGGGAAAAAAGAACTCACACGCTGGAGATTAGCGTTTCGGTCGGATAACAAGGCTATCAACTGGCTCTGTTCCTTGACCCACTGCATCCATCCATCCATCCATCAAGAAATCATACGAATCGACAGAGAGAGAGAGAGAGAGAGAGAGAGAGAGCAGGGGTAGAGATTTACCTCCTTGTGCCGCTTGGTGTTCTTGATGGCCTTCGAGGGAGAAGAGCGGGGGGGCCGCGGGGGGCGGGTGTTGGGCTCCTCGCCGCCGCTCGGCGGGAAGGAGAGCGGGGTCGTGGGGCTCGAGGTGGCCCCGTCCTTCCTCTCGTCGTTTCCATCGGGAGGAGGGGGAGGAGGAAAAAGGGGGTCGCGGTCGTCGAGGGCGGAACGGCGGCGGCGGGCGCCCCAGCGGAGGAAGTCGGGGAGGCGGCGGGAGTTGGCGGCGGAGACGAGTTTCGGGAGCTGGCTGAGTATCCAAGCCACCTCCAGCTCCTCCTCCGTCAGCGCCCTGTCCACCGGCGGCGTCATCTCTTTCTCTTTCTCTTTTTCTTTCTATCCGGCAGCGGTTGTACAGCACGGCAGCGGTGGCGGCGGCGGAAGAAAGGATGTAGCGCGCGGTCGCAGGGGATGGATTCGAAGGAGAGCGGAAATCTATAGGAGACGGGAGGGGAGGCGAGGGGCTTGTTATGGACTTATGGTGGAAAATCCACGACGGGGCACTGTGGTGCCGCCACGTGTCGAGAGATAGAGATATACCTTTTACTCCGCTTCTTTCCTCCTCTGTCTCCCTCCTCTCTCTCTCTCTTTAGGGTTTTAGGGGGACGCGAGCGGAATGAAAGGCGATGTACATGTACGTCGCGGCGTGAGAGCGGTCGTGGCCGTACGATGAACAGAGCAAGCGCGCCTCTTGATGCCGTCTCTGGGTTCCACCGGGGGGAACGGCGTTGGACGCCCACGACCGGGCGACAGCTGGAGTGGACCGGGCGATGGTTCGATATTTATTATTTGTTTAATATTTGTGGACCGGTTTGTTCTTTCGCTACCCGTGGCTCGACTCAAAACCCTAGTGGGTTTGGTGGCGGACTTAATTTGGAGGGAAACCACCGTCAGGAGTATAGTTGTTAAAATTGGATCGGATCAACAAGGTCAAGTCAATTCAATTATAACATAAAATTAAATATGTAAGAGACTTAGAATATATCGATCAATTCATTTGGTTCACTCGTGAATCGGTTAATCCGATCTAAACCGGATCACGGGTTTATCAATATCGTTTCAATTTTTTTTTTTTGCCTTTGACATTTCAAATTCTTGAGTTTACGACAACCTTTTCTTCATTTGGAATGCTGACAAGTTTTATAAAGAAAGAAAAGAAGATCATGTAAAGAAGAGCATTGATGAGAGAAGAAAAAAAAAAAAAAATTAAGAAAATATGAAAATTTTATGAGAATCAAGATGAAAAAATAGAGACAAAGAGAAAATGATGAAAATAAAAAAACTTGGATAGACATTTTTTTTTTGAGAAAAAGTTAAATCAGACTAAATGGGTACGCAAATTGAAAGCAAGCAAATTTTAGAGATTAAATAAGATACCAAAAAAGATTTTTTTTGAAAAAAAAAGATTATAAAGATTAGTATTCATATGTTTATTTATTAAAAAATAATTTTTATTAATATAAATATATTTTTTATATTAAAATAATTGATCGATGGTTCAATCGATGACCATGGTTGAACCAGTGACTCGATGACCCAAGTCCTTGGTCGGGTTAATGTCCAGACCGGGTCAGACAACTATGGTCAGGAGTTGGACTTGGAGTAGAAGCCCATCCGGTGCCGTGGTCTTCCAAAAACACTCGCGTGGATGTGGGCATTGAAATGTTTTTGGCGCAATAAGGCGAGCTTAATAACTCTGCTTTCACGATTTATTTTGGATTAATCTCATCAAAAAATATAATTGAAATTAAGAAAAAATATAATAACCTCTAATTATAATTTAATTATACTTTACAATAATTCAAACCACCTTTCTATGTTTTAAGTATATTTTGATTGGATTAATTTTGATTAAATCGATATATATTATCTTATTAATTTTATATTTATTTAAATAATTAACAATAATAAAATATAAATTATATCATAATTTAAAATTTTTAATGTAATATTGTTAGTTAAAAAAATATAAATATTGAGGCTAAATGAAATTAATTCATTTATGCTAAGGTACGATATTTTGTTGGTATATTATAGTGCTCTCTAATCAGAAGATTCAGCTGCTAAATTGGAGTAATGGACAAAAGTTGCCTGTTGGCATAAATGGAAGTTCGCCACCTTTCAAAAATTGGTAGACGTAATATGATGATCTCATTTCTTACTTAGGATATATTTTACAAAATCATAGAGAGATATGTTAAATAAATTTTAGTTATTTAAAATTTTAAATAGGATTAGATTTTTTTATATAATTTAGAAAGTTTTTTTTTTTGATTGGTACTGTTTATTAGATTTAATTGGAAAGAAACAAATATGGAAGTATTGAAGATTTTTTATTGGTATTTATTTTAAGTATTAATGTAATATTATTTATATTACTTATATTTATATTGTCTCCAAAAGAGTTCATGATAAACTTATAGTTATTTAATAATTTTAAATAGGATTAGATTTTTTTATATAATTTAGAAAGTTTTTTTTTCGATTGGTACTGATTATCGATTTAATTGGAAAGAAACAAATATTGAAGTATTGAAGATTTTTTATTGATATTTATTTTAAGTATTAATGTAATATTTATATTACTTTATTTATATTGTCTCCAAAAGAGTTCAGGATAAACTTATAGTTATTCAATAATTTTAAATAGGATTAGATTTTTTTTTATAATTTAGAAAGTTTTTTTTTTCGATTGGTATTGTTTATCGGATTTAATTGGAAAGAAATAAATATTGAAGTATTGAAGATTTTTTATTGGTATTTATTTTAAGTATTAATGTAATATTATTTATATTACTTATATTTATATTGTCTCCAAAAGAGTTCAGGATAAACTTATAGTTATTTAATAATTTTAAATAGGATTATATTTTTTTATATAATTTAGAAAGTTTTTTTTCGTTGGTACTGTTTATCGGATTTAATTGGAAAGAAACAAATATTAAAGTATTGAAGATTTTTTATTGGTATTTATTTTAAGTATTAATGTAATATTATTTATATTACTTTATTTATATTGTCTCCAAAAGAGTTCAGGATAAACTTATAGATTTTTAAAGCTAAAATTGTGTTTAGTACGATCAAACTAAGTGGAAATTATAAATATAAATATAAATAAATAAATATTTTATAGATTATTAGCTACTTGTTTAAGGTCAAACAAATCCTAAATGTTGTCGTATATCTGTATTTATAGCGGCAAGCATCAACATGGTATAGAAATGTGACATAAGTAACGCAATCATGTACATAAATTGGGTAAGAGAGATCCTTAAGGAGGTATGAACACTTAAGCACCCTGAGAACACATCCATCTCTAACTTTTTGATTCAAGCTTCTTCAAGCTTAAGGCTGTGACTCTGGCCACTGACTTGACCGTTGGAGGGTCTTCGCCAGAACTTCCAGCCCCGAGACTTCTTGCAGATCCCTCATAATGGAGAAAGCTTCACTAGCGACCTCACGGCGCTCTCTAACGATCATCACCTGTGATCAGGCGTCAACAGATTGGCGCGTCAGGTAGGGGGCGGGCGAGAGTGGAGCTTTGTGACACTAAACTACGAGCCCTCACTCCCTATATGACAACAATGATGGTAACGCGTGCTCGGAAGGCTTCCATTAGTCACGCTGGGGGCATCTCCAACATGCAGAGTAGCAGGAGGCTAACCCTCCTGCTACTAATCCCCTTGCTACTTCTGCACCACCAGCCATGACTACTCAAGTTGAGCAACTGACCGCACTCACTCAGCAAGTCCAAACATTGATTGCGGTGGTCCACGGACTGCAAGAGCAACAGTCTATTACCACCTAGCATCAGCTCAGGCCTCCTACACCACCTGCAGCGATTGCACCAACCAGCAACAATCTACTCAAGGAAAATCTTCTCAGTGAGAGACTCATCGCCATCATGTCTTACCCAGACGATACCATCAAAGGATCCTTAAGAGATCACGGTCCCCCATCCGTAGCTCGGGTGACTCTTCCCCCAAGCAATGGCGCGGGGAGGAGCCCAAACGGAGGTATCACCATCCGCGCTCTTCCTCTTCTTGTTCATGTTCTGAATCATCAAGGAAGGTGTCAATCATCAACCACAAAGGGAAGAGGCATTTGGATGAGTACCACCGGTGGTTAGAGGAGCTCACTAGGAAGATCAATAACCAGCCGAAGGTAGATTACGATACACGTCCTCCCTTCACTCATCGTATCCTGGAGAAGCCTGATCCCTCCAGATTTCGCCTTCCTTAGCTAGATTCGTCTGATGGTACAATGGATCTGCTCGATCATCTTGAGAGCTACAAGGCTATCATGCAAGTTCAAGGGCCGACTGATGCCCTCTTATCCAAGGCTTTCCCCGCTATCCTGTGGAAGGTTACGCATGCTTGGCACTCCCACCTGCCCTGCACAATATCGATTCCTTCCGACAGTTGGAGAGGACCTTCTTGGCACATTTTAATGCCTATCGGAGGATCCCTCGGATGGCGGACAGCCTGTTCTCCATCCGGCAAAAAGAAGGAGAAACTCTCAGAGACTTCGGGCCCATTTCAAAACGGCTGCCCTTAAGGTCTACCACTTGGATGATGTGGTGGTAACCCTAGCGTTAAAACGAGGACTTCGCCCTTCCCATTTTACCTTCTCCCTCGACGAGAAGCCCCCCAGTTCCTACGCCGAGCTTCTGATTCGTGCACAAAAGTACATTTATACTGACGAAGCCAACTCCACATGAAGGGAAACCGAGGGAGGGCTCAGTAGGAGATCAGCCCGCACGGAGTCGAGCGGACACTCTCGCCCAAAGAAAGCCGAGCCTCCGTGCCGACCGGATAACCGATGCCAAAGTCTTGCCCCCAGGAAAGATGAGCTCACCCCTTTCCTTGCTCCCCAGTCTCATATTCTCATGGAAATAGAAGGTGAACCATACTTCCAGTGCCCTCCACCGATGAAAAAAGGAGTTGCCCGTGACAAGAGTCGTTATTGCCATTTTGTTTACATCAGGATTGCGGCCATGACACTGAAAACTGCTACAGTCTGAAGCGCGCCATTGAGGAACTTATCCAAAGGAGCTACCTCAGGAAATTCATTCAGAAGGGACCCCCAACTGTTCCGGCGCTCATGGGGCCTCTGCCTACTCAAGCCAATGTTGACAACACCCCAATAAAGAAGATGGTGGGGATGGTTTCTTTAGGGGTGGGTTCTGCGTCCAAGAGGCCAAGGGGAGACACAGGGTTAGAGAATGTAATCCCCTTTCCTAAAGGGGAGTTAGCTGGGGTGGATAATGTAAACAATGATGGCATCGTTGTTTCAATGATGATCACCAAGCACCTTGTAAAAAGAATTCTGGTTGACAGTGGAAGCTCGACTGACATCATTACTTATGATGCTTTTGTTCGGATGAACTTATCTCCCAGCTCCCTCCAATCGGTGATGGCAACTTTGGTCAGTTTCACAAGGGATTCGATGAAGGTGGAAGATGAGATTACCCTACCAGTTACGGCCGAAACATCGCCATGTCAAAGCATGATTTTAATGGAGTTCCTAGTCGTCTGAGTGCCTTTGGCATACAATGCCACACTTGGCCAACCTGGCCTGAACCTCCTTGACATGGTCATCTTTGCCAAGTGACTACTCATTAGATTTCCAACCAGCAATGGTATCGGCGAGATGCAAGGAGAGATAAGCCTGGTTCAGCAGTGCTATCATACGGCTCCTAGCCCCCAGGAAGCGGTAGTCACACCGGCTCCAGAATCACCCGATCCTAGGGAGCCTAGTAAGGGAGGGGAGCCAGCTGAGTGATTGTTGATCTTTCAGCTAGGAGACAACCCGACGAGGATAGTGTGGGTCGGTGAGCTTCTTCCTATGGAGGACAGGGATCACCTCCTGGCCTTCTTGTGGGCCAACTTAGATATCTTTGCCTGGTCAGCATCGGATATGCCTGGCATACCGTCGGAGGTGATTACTCACAAGCTTAATATTGACCTAAAGTATTGGCCAGTCCACCAAAGGAAAAGGAGTTTCGCCATCAAAAGACAGAGAGCTATTGACGAAGAAGTCAGTAAGTTGCTCGCTGCTGGCCACATTCGAAAAGCATGCTACCCGGATTGGTTGGCCAACGTGATGATGGTCCGCAAGCCAAATGGAAGCTGGAGGATATGCATTGACTTTACCGACCTTAATAAGGCATGTCCAAAAGATAGCTTCCCACTACCTTAGATTGATCAGTTGGTAGATTCCACATCTGATCATGAGCTCCTCAGCCTTATGGATGCCTTCTCTGGATACAACCAAATAAAGATGGACCCGAAGGATGAAGAAAATACTTCCTTTATAACTGAGAAAGACATCTACTGTTATAAGGTAATGCCTTTCAAATTTAAAAATATAGGAGCCACCTATCAGAGATTGAGGAATAAGGTTTTTAAAAACCAAATCGGGCGAAACATGGAAGTGTACATAGATGATATGCTGACAAAAAGCGTCTGCGCCTCCAATCATGTCTCTAACCTGGATGAGACCTTTAACAACCTCCGCTGCTACCCGGTGAAGCTGAACCTACGAAAGTGCGCCTTTGGGATCACGATGGGAAAGTTTTGGGCTTCATGGTGACACAACGAGGGATTGAGGCGAATCCAGAGAAAATCAAAGCCATCCTTGACTTGAGGCCTCCGACTAGCAAGAAAGAAGTGCAGCGGCTTACTGGGAGAGTGGCGGCTCTAAGTCGTTTCCTCTCAAAGTCTTGCGTAAGGTGAACGGTTTTGAGTGGACGAAAGATTACCAAAGATCTTTTGAAGGACTGAAGGAATTTTTGTCTACCCCACCATTACTGTCGAAGCCAAAAGATGGGAAAAGTCTCTTTCTTTATCTTGCCACCTCTTCGAAGCTGTCAGTTCCGTCCTGGTGCCCTTTGATGCTGACGGAACCAAGAAGCCCATCTACTACATAAGCAAAGTACTCCATGACGCAGAGGCTAGGTACTCTAAAATCAAAAAGATTATTTTTGCTCTAATCATCTTCGCTCAGCGTCTTAGGCTATATTTCCAAGCTCACCCAATCATGGTGCTCACGGACCAACTCCTTAAAGCTATCCTAGCTCGTCCCGATACCTCTGGTCGATTGGCTAAATGGGCGATCAAGTTGGGAGAGCTCGACCTCTCATTCCTATCAAGGCTGGCTCTGAAGTCCCAAGTCTTGGCTGATTTCTTAGTCGAGTATACTTGGACTAAGGAGCAAGCAGAAGAATCCCCAATGATGCAACCAGATGTTGAGCTCAAAGAGATGGGAAAAACCTGGATCCTCCAAATGGACGGCGCCTCAAACTCCTAAGAAAGTGGAGCTGGTCTTATCCTTGTGAGCCCGGAGGGCGAGAGAGTGGAATACGCCCTCCGGTTCCTCTTCAAAGCCACAAATAACCTGGCCAAGTACGAAGCCGTGCTGGCCAGGATAAGGCTTGCCCAGAAGCTTGGGGTGAGGCATCTCAGAATCTTCATGACTCCCAACTCGTCTTTGAACAAATCAATGAGGAATATGAGGCTCGGGACCCCATCATATCCCAATACTTGAAATAGATGCCGATTATATCATCAGAGAGATACATGGGGGAATATGCGGAGACCACTTGAGGGACAAATCACTAGCACACAAAGCTCTCCGCCAGGGGTATTACTGGCTTACTATGAGGGAAGACGTTGCCAAGCTAGTTTGGAAGTGCGACGGCTGCCAATGACACGCTTGCATCTAGTGACAACCGGCTTCTCAACTGAGTCAGCTCTCGGCCCCATGGCCCTTCGCCCAGTGAGGAACGGATATCCTTGGGTCGTTCCCTTTGATTTTAGGTCAGCAAAAATTTCTACTCATTGCCATCGGCTACTTCACCAAATGGGTTAAAGTCGAGGCATTGGCCAAGATTATCGAGAGCAAGGTCAAATCTTTCTTCTGGAAGTCCATTATATGCCGATTCGGGTTGCTCCACACCATCATCATCGACAACGACCGACAGTTCGATAATGCTACATTCAAGATGTTCTGCGCCGAGCTGAATATCTACCATCGATTCAGCTCTGTCGGCCATCCGCAAACCAATGGAAAAGCCGAGGTCACAAATCGGACCATCCTCCAATGGCTTAGAACCCGGTTGGATGGGTCTAAAGATAGATGGGTGGAGGAACTTCCAAGCGTATTGTGGGCATATCACACGACTCCAAGGACCTCGATAGAAGAGACCCACTTCAACCTCGTCTTCGAATCTGAAGCGGTCATCCCCATCGAGATTGGCCTTCCAAGTCTCCGAGTGGAGTCATATAATGAAAAGGATAATCTCACTCAGTTGAGAGTCAACCTTGATCTCATTGATGAGGCATGCGACCAGTCACGGCTCAAAATGGCCATATTTTGCCAACGAGTGACCAAGTATTACAATGCTTGAGTCCATCCTAAGACGTTTCGTCCTGAAGATCTAATCCTTAGAAAGGCCGAGATATTCAAGCCAACGAAGGGGGGGAAATTATCCCCAAACTGGGAGGGGCCCTACCAGGTCGTTGAAGTACTTCATCGAAGAGCTTACCAGATTGAAGAACTTGACAGATGGCCCATCCCTCGTACCTAGAATGTGGACAATATCCATCGATATTATCAATGATGTACCCTCTCGACTGATGAGCATAAAAAGATTTTCAAAATATTATATTTGACTTGTCTCCAAGGCCGAGGACCTTGCGACTGTCGGGTCACCACTCAGGCTGGTTTGAAAATGCTCCTGAGGTGGTTCAAGATCCCGACGGTTTCGATGACATTCGAGTCGCCCCTTGGGCTAGCATGCGAAACTTTCAAGGTGGTTCAAAAGGAGCTCAGCGGCCTCGCGACAGCTGGGTCACCACTTGGGTTGGCATGGAGATGCCCCCGAGGCGGTTCAAGACCCCGGCGATTTTGACGACATCCGAGTCGCCTCTCGAGCTGGCACACAAAACCTCCGAGGTGGTTTAAAAGGAGCTCGGTGGCCTCATGATTGTCGGGTCACCATTAGGGCCGGCATGGAGATGCCCTCGAGGCGGTCCGAGACCCCAGCGGTTCCGACAACGTTCGAGTCGTCCCTTAGGCTGGCACGTGAAACCCCTAAGGTAGTTCAAAAGAAGCTTAGCGGCCTTGCAACTGTTGGGTCACCACTCGGACCGGCATGGAGATGCCCCCGAGGCGGTTCAAGACTTCGGTAGTTTCGACGATGTTCGAGTCGCTCCTCAGGCCGACACGCAAAACCACCAAGGCGGTTCAAAAGGAGCTCGATGGCCTCGCGACTGCTAGGTCACCACTCAAGCCGGCTTGGAGATGCCTCCGAGATGGTTCAACACCCCGGCGGTTCCGACAACGTTCGAGCAACCCCTCTAGCCGTTATGCGAAACCCCCGAGACGGTTCAAAAGGAGCTCGGTGGCCTCTTGACTATCGGGTCACCACTCAGGCCGACATGGAGATGCCCCCGAGGTGGTTCAAAATGTCGATGGTTCCAACAACGTCCAAGTCACCCCTCGGACCGGCATGCAAAACCTCCAAGACAGTTCAAAAGAAGCTCGATGGTCTCGCGACTATCGGGTCACTACTCGAGCAGGCATGGAGATGCCCCCGAGGCGGTTCAAGACCCCAGTGGTTCCGACAACATCCGAGTCACCCCTCAAGCCAGCATGCGAAACCCCCAAGGTGATTTAAAAGGAGCCTAGTGGCCTCGCGACTGCCGGGTCACCACTCAGGCCGGTATGGAGATACCCTCGAGACGGTTCAAGACTCTGGTGATTCCAACGATGTCCAAGTCACCCCTCGGGCTAGCACGCGAAACCCCCAAGGCAATTCAAAAGGAGCTCAATGGCCTCGCGACTATCGGGTCGCCACTCGGGCTGGCATGGAGATGCCCCCGAGGTAGTTCAAGACCCTGACGGTTCCGACGATGTCCGAGTCACCCCTCGGGTGGGCATGTGAAACCTACGAGGAAGTTCAAAAGGAGCTCGGCAGCTTCGCGACTGTCGGGTCACCACTTGGGCCAGCATGGAGATGCCCTTGAGGCAGTTCCGACGACGTCCGAGTCATCCCTCGGGCTGGCACACAAAACCCCCTAGGCGGTTCAAAAGAAGATCGGCGGCCTCGCTATTGTCAGGTCACCACTCGAGCCGGCATTGAGATGCCCCCTGAGGTGGTTCAAGACCTCAGTGGTTCCGACGATGTCTGAGTCGCCCCTCGGGCCGGCACGTGAAACCTCCGAGGCGGTTCAAAAGGAGCTCGGCGGCATCACGACTATTGGGTCACCACTCGGACCGACATGGAGATGCCCCCAAGGTGGTTCAAGACCCCAGTGGTTCCAACAACATCCGAGTCGTCCCTCGGGCTAGCACGCAAAACTCCCGAGATGGTTCAAAAGGAGCTCGTTAGTTTCGTAATTGCCGAGTCACCACTAGGGCTGGTATGAAGATGCCCCTGAGGTGGTTCGAGACCCCGGCAATTATGATGATGTCCGAGTCGTCCCTTGGGTTGGCACGTGAAACCCCAAGGCAGTTCAAAAGGAGCTCGACGGCCTTGCGACTGTTGGGTCACCACCACTCAAGCCGGCATGGAGATGCCCCAAAGGCGGTTCAGGACCCTGGGGATTTCGACAACGTCCTAGTTGCCCCTCGGGCCAGCATGCGAATCCCCCGAGGTGGTTCAAATGGAGCTCGGTGGCCTCGCGACTGTCAGATCACCACTCGGGCTGGCATGGAGATGCCCGCAAAGCGGTTCAAGACCCCGATGGTTCCAACGACGTTCGAGTCGCCCCTGGGCCGACATGCGATACCCTCGAGGTGGTTTTGAAGAACTCTCAAGCTCGCCTAGGCTGTCCCTAGCCGATGTAGGCACCCTACAGTCGCTTCGACGAATGCCTAAGGGGCTAAAGACTTAATTAGCGCTACAAGTTCACTCAAATTCCGATTAGACTGCCAAGAGAACCACGAACACTCTTTGTCGGGCTTAAAGACTAGGATTGGCACACAATTACAGAGAAATAACGGTACTACAAAAGCTAAGTATAACTATATACTGGGGAAAATTTTCTTTTTTCATCAATATTCAAAAGAAACGCAAGGAACTAATTTGAGTCCAGTTACAATAAAAAAAAAAATAAATAAATAAGCAAAAGCCTAGGAGCCTACAGCTCGGCGGGCCCCGAACCATTGCCGGCATCGTCCTCGTCTGATGCCCCTTCATTCGGGTCTCCAGGTTTGATGCAGTCAAGATTGCCGAGCTTAAAGATCCGAAAGACTTTTCTTGCAGTGCTCGAAGCTCTAGAAGTAGCCGTCGAGACTCGCCTCTTCCACCTCCCAATCGAATAACGAGGAACTTTTAAACTGTTCAAAGACATTCTAAGCCCGGGTCTCGGCATCCTTAGCCTGGGCCTCGGCGTTGACCCTTCTCTCTTCAACACTTCGAGCATCCGACTCTGCTAGAAAAGCCCTATCCTCAACGGCATGAGCATCGGCCTTCACCATCTCAGCTCATTCCTCGGCATCGCCCAGCTTCTGTGCCAGTTCCTCTAATTTCCCTTCAGCCGGTCCCAGTCTCTCCATGGCCTCCGCCAACTTGGCCTCGGCCGCCAATGTCCGTTCGAGCTCGTTTGTTGATTTCCCTTTGGCCTCTCTGAACCGAGCCTCCAAGTTGCTACAAGCGGCCTCGGAAGCTCAAAGTTTGTCGGCCATCACCGCTTTCCGGGCCCGAGCCTCGGCCAATTCCTTGGCCACCTCATCGTACTAGACTCGATAGGTGGCCATCCGCTTCTGGGAGTGTGCGGTCGTGTCAGCAGTCCGGATCATGGCATCCCAAAGGGTGAGGACCTCATTGACTGTCTGCGAAAGTTAATAAGTTAGTTAAAGTTCTGATCAAATTTACCTGAAGAAGAATGGCATGAATGAAAATTACCTGAAGCACCAACACATACATCGCATCGAAGATGCCAATGACGGGTATGCGATGGAGCTGTTCTTAGAACTTTGGTAGGTGGACCCTCTTCAGTAAGCGCTCCGCCAACCATCCGCTCTCCATGGCCATGAACCTTGGCGGCCATCACTGCTCCTTGGCATTAGACCCCTGATTGGGCGATGACAGCGGGGTTTACAGCTCTACCCCACCTTCGTTCGCCGTTACCAGTATCTCTTCACCTCCAATCCCTGGAGTGGTCCCCTCCACCTCCAGCTTAGGGGGGCCGAAGGTTCGCCCTCGGCCTCCAAGTTGACCACCTTCGCCGGCTCAGTGGGGGCCGAAGGTTCGTCCTCGGCCTCCAGGTTGACCACCTCTGTCGGCTCAGTTGGGGCCGGAGTTTCATCCCCCCCCTCAGCCATGGCAAAGGCGTCTCCTCTCATCGGCACCTTAGCTGGGCCACTCTCCGGCTCCTCTGCAGGAGCAGTCTCCATAGGAGACGCAGAGGCCTGGACCGGCTCGCCCTGGGTTTCACGCTGAGACTTTTTAGCCGGCCTCACCACCTCGCTGGCTTCCTCCCTCCTCCTCTGAGCTCCCGCCTTCAGTCGCTCGGCCGGCAACTTCATCGCTGCGCAAGGAACTGAAAGTTAAGAAAAAAAAGAAGAGGAGGGATGAGAGGGACAAGATCTGCTCATCGACCGCTGGTGCTAAACTGGCCTCGTGGAGGTTAGCCTCAGTTAATAACTCCCGATAGGAGGGAATTTCGAAAGACATCAAGTAATCAAAGAGCTCTCGGTCCCTCTCATCCACGGTGGAATTTTTGTTGGGGCCGATGTTGGGACTCCCTCAATCCATCCTTACCCCATCCATATGGCAAAAAGAAAATGAAATTTTCATTCCTTAACTTTGGAGGGAAGGCTAAGTTTCAGGGTCCTTCGAGGTCTAGAGGTAAAAATCCACTATCCAGCTTCATGGTGATGACAAGTTTATAGAAAGCCCGAAATAAAGAAATCCTGGCGGACAAGCCGTGGAAGCAACAAAGGACTACAAAAACACAGATGATTCGAACCGAGTTCGGAGTTAGCTGCATCGGAACAAGCTTGTACCTATCTAATAGGTTCAAAACAAATGGATGAAAAGGGAGGCAGAGCCCACACCTAAAGAACTCCTCATATAGGGCTACCCTACCATATTGGCTAGAGTTTACCCTGTCATCGGGTCCAGGAGCAGACAAACGAATGTTATCGAGGACCCGATACCTAACCCTAAGATTATCTACTTCTTCAGGAGTCATGGTGGAGGCCATCCCCTCTGGACGTGCCGAACTAGAGGTAGCAACCGGAGGGGGGGTCGGGCGAACTGAGGGCGGTGGAGATACCCTAGGTGGAGGTCGGATGGCAGTTACCGGACGATCATGAATGATGATACCATCGGCCGCCTGACATCGTACCAAAGGAACCTCATCCTCCTCTGAGGATGAGGGGGAACTCACTGCGGGCCTCTTGCCCTTCCTAATGGTACGATGATCCATAAAAAGAAGGAAACAAAGGAAGAAGAAGATAGAGGGGACTGACCTGGTGATAATAAGGAAAAACAGAAGACTCGGGACCTTGAAGGTGAAAACGATAAGTGGAGTGACGAGGGTGTGAGGAGCCTGGGAGGGCGGCGAGGCGACTTTATACAAAACTTTTGAATCATCCCGCCCGATGTGGCACCACTCGGCCATCCACGAGTGGAGGTAACCTCCAGCTGTCAAAAATCCTCCCTTACCTGAGATATGGCGTCCGGCCTTTCCGCCTTTCGAAAAATATTTCCTCGATACGCCCATAATCGGCGCTACCTTTCGCACTTATCCTTAAATGTGGATGGGACTTTGAAGCAACCCCGCCTTGGATTAGCCTGTCCCCGCCTCTGGTGATTAATGGCGTGCAAAATTCAATAATGATGATAAATTTTAAGCTCCTTTCGCTTAAGGGTTAAGGAACACGTGACTGCTTAAGCTCAGAAGCGGGAGGACATCTGATGTGGCTGATGGCGCCACTTAAGTGTTAACAACCAAAGCTAACTGACGGCAAAGACCAAAAGAGGCCGCCCCGCTCCAAAATAGCCTTTTTTTCTCCGAGACAGCCCCGCTCCAAGCGGGGCCCTTCTCTCCGAGGTGGTCCCTCCTCTCCGAGACAGCCCCGCTTCAGGCGGCCCTTTCTCTTCAAAGTGGCCCCACTCCAAGGTGGCCTTTTCTCTCCGAGATGGCCCCGCTCCAGGTGGCCCCTCCTCTCTGAGGCGGCCTCTTCCTCTCGAGGCAGTTCGTGCTTCGGAATAAGCCTCAACGCTAGCTACAGCATAAGCCTCTACATCAACTTCCGAATGGGGCACGATGCCCACATGACCCCCACGTGAGCCAAGCCCACCAATCATCTGGCCCACGCGCCTAACAAGACTAGGCCACCAACCATCTGGCCCATGCGCTTGATAAGACCAGGCCCACCAACCGCCTTTGGCTCGCATGCCTAACAAGACTAGGCCCACCAACCATCTTTGGCCCATGTACCTGACAAGATCAGGCCCACCAATCGTCTTCAAGCTCACGTAACCAACATGAAGCCTATCAGACATTCTCTTCCACGGAACTTCACGTGGCTGACTCCTGGACAGGAACAAGGGTCCATGAATTAGGTAAGAGAGATCCTTGGGGAGGTATGAACAGTTAAGCACCCAGAGAACACATCCATCTTTGACTTTTTGATTCATGCTTCTTTAATCTTATGGCTGTGACCCTGGCCATTTGCTTGACCGTCGAAGAGTCTTCGCCGGAACTTTTGGCTCTGGGACATCTTATAGGTCTCATAACGGAGAAAGCTTTACCAACGACCTCACGATGCTCTTTGACGATCATCACCTCTGACCATGTGTCAACAGTTAATAGACCTTAATAATGGAGATGCTTTAATGAATTTAGCAATGCAATTAATGCGTTGCTATTTAGCGATGCATTTATCAAAAAATTTAAAAAATTAATTTTTAATTTAAAAAAATTAAAAATTATTAATTTAGCGATGCATTAGCGATGCATTTATCAAAAAAATTAAATAAAATTAATTTTTAATTTTAAAAAATCATTAATTTAGCAACGCAAGAAAATGTGTCGCTAAATAGCGATGCATTAGCGATGCCAAAATTTAGGAAATTTTAAAAAATCATTAATTTAGCGATAAAGTTATTGCGTCGCTACTTAGTGACGCATTAGTAACGTATTTACCAAATAAATTTAAAAAAAATATTTTTAATTTTAAAAAAATTTAAAAATCATTAATTTTGCGACACAAAAATTTAGAAAATTTAAAAATTTATTAATTTAGCGACGCAGTTATTGTGTCGCTATTTAGCGATGCATTAGCGACGTATTTACCAAAAAAAATAAAAAAATTTTAATTTTTAATTTTAAAATTTTTTGAAAAATTATTAATTTAGTGACGCAAGAAAATGCATTGCTAAATAGCGACGTAAAAATTTAAAAAATTTTAAAAAATCCTTAATTTAGCGACGTATTTAATACGTCGCTATTTAGCGACGCATTAGCAACGCATTTACCAAAAAATTTTAAAAATTATTAATTTAGCGACGCAAGAAAATGCGTTGCTAAATAGTTATGCATTAACGATGCAAAAATTTAAAAAATTTTAAAAAACTGTTAATTTAGCGATGCAATTAATGCGATGTTATGTAGCGATGCATTTACCAAAAATTTTTTAAAAAAATTAATTTTTAATTTTAAAAAATTTTAAAAAATATTAATTTAGCAACACAAGAAAATGCATCGCTAAATAGTGACGCAAAAATTAAAAAAATTTTAAAAAATCGTTAATTTAGTGAGGCAATTAATGCATCGCTATTTAGCGATGCAATTAATGTGTCGCTATTTAGCGACGCATTTATAAAAAAAATTAAACTAAATTAATTTTTAATTTTAAAATTTTTTAAAAAATTATTAATTTAGAGATGTAGTTATTGCGTCACTATTTAGCAACGCATTTACTAAAAAATTAATTTTTAATTTTAAAAAATTTTAAAAAATCGTTAATTTAGCGACGCAAGAAAATGCGTCACTAAATAGAAACGCAAGAAAATGCATCACTAAATAGCGATGCAAAAATTTAAAAATTTTTAAAAAATCATTAATTTAGCGATACAGTTATTGCGCCGCTATTTAGTGGCGCATTTACCAAAAAAATTAAAAAAATTAATTTTTAAATTTTAAAAATTTTAAAAAATCATTAATTTAGTGACGCAAGAAAATGCATCGCTAAATAGTGATGCAAAAATTTAAAAAATTTTAAAAAATTTTAATTTAGTGACGCAATTAATGCGTCGCTATTTAGCGACGCATTAGCAATGCATTTACCAAAAAAATTAAAAAAAATTAATTCTTGATTTTAAAAAATTTTAAAAAATTATTAATTTAGCGACGCATTAGCGACACAAAAATATAAAAAATTTTAAAAAAATGTTAATTTTGCGATGCAATTATTGCATCGCTATTTAGCGACGCATTAGCGATGCATTTATGAAAAAAAAAAAAAATTAATTTTTAATTTAGCAATCAGGATCATGGCTTGGATCGATCGCAACCGTCAGATCGTCGCCGATCGGATGCATCACAATGGTTCGATCGATCATCGCCGATCGAGATCATGGCTCGGATCGATCGCAACCATCGGATCGTCTCCGATCGGATGGATCGCAACGGTCCGATCGATCATCGCTGATCAGGATCATGGCTCGGATTGATTGCAACCGTTGGATCATCTTCGATTGGATGCATCACAACGGTCCGATCGATCATTGCTGATCGGGATCATGGCTTGGATCGATCGCAACCGTCGGATCGTCGCCGATCGGATGGATCGCAACGGTCCGATCGATCATCGCCGATCTGGATCATGGCTCCGATCGATTGCAACCATCGGATCATCTCCGATCGGATGGATTGTAATGGTTCGATCGATCATCGTCGATCAGGATCATGGCTGAATCGATTGCAACCGTCGGATCATCTCCGATCGGATGCATCGCAACAGTCCGATCGATCATCGCCGATTGGGATCATGGCTTGGATCGATCGCAACTATTGGATCATCGCCGATCGGATGGATCACAATAGTTCGATCAATCATCGCCGATCCGGATCATGGCTCTGATCGATCGCAACCATCGGATCGTCTTCGATCGATCGATGCATCACAATGGTCCGATCGATCATTACCGATCAGGATCATGGCTCCGATCGATCGCAACCGTCGGATCATCGCCGATCGAATGGATCGCAACAGTCCAATCGATCATCGCCGATCAGGATCATTGCTCGGATTGATCGCAACCATCGGATCGTCTCCGATCGGATGCATCGTAACTGTCTGATCGATCATCGCCGATCGGGATCATGGCTTAGATCGATCGCAACCGTTGGATCGTCGTCGATCAGAAGGATCGCAATGGTCCGATCGATCATCACCGATTGGGATCATGGCTTGGATCGATAGCAACCTGTCTGATCATTACCGATCGGATGGATCGCAATGGTCCGATCGATCATCACCGATGAGGATCATGGCTCGGATGGATCACAACCATCGGATCGAAAATTAAAAATCGGATGGATCGCAACGGTCCGATCGATAATCGCCGATCGGGATCATGGCTCGGATCGATCGCAATGGTCGGATCGAAAATTAAAAATTTTGTTAATTAAAAAAAATCAGAAATTAAAAAAATTTGTTAATTCTGCGACGCAGTTAGTTGCGTCGCTATTTAGCGACTAATTAGCGATGCATGTCACAAAAAAATTAAAAAAAATTGTTAATTTAGCGACGCACTTAACAGAGTCGCTATCTAGCGATGCATTAGTGATGCAAATATCAAGGAAATAAAAAAAAATCGTTAATTCAGCGACGTAATTAGTTGTGTCACTATTTAGCGACGCAATAGCGACGCACAGGAAAAAAAATATTCTCGCCGGTCAATCCCGCCAAAATTAGTGAATTAGCGAAGCAAACAGTGCGTCGCTAATTTTAATATTTAAATCCCCCCTCCTTTTCTTCTTCTTCCTCACAGCTTCTCCCCTCACCCCCTCCCTCTTTCTCCCCCTTCCTCTTCCCCATCTCTGGCGATACTCCGGCGGCTCTCCGGCACCCGACCACCTCGCCGGTGACACATATTTCTGGGTAAGCCCCCCCTCTCCCTCCCCTCCCCCCCATCTCTCCCCTTTCCTCCCCACCTCCCCCGCCCGCCCCGCCCAGGCTACTGTTGCCGGTCCCATCCCCCCCCCATTGCCGGCCATGGTCACTGTCGTGGCTGGGGACGACGGCCAACCGGTAGTGGCCTAGCCACCGTGGCCAGGCCACTGTAAACAAAAAAAAAACCCAATGGGGGGGGGGGGTTTCTGCACCCCCACCAGCCATCCCTTCCCGTGCCGACCACGACCACGGCCGTGGCCGGGGACGACGGCCCGTGGCCGGCCGTGGCCTGGCCACGGTGGCCAAGCCACTTTAACAAAAAGAAAAACATGGGCCCCACCCCCCCTAACCCCTCCCGTGCTGGCCACGGCAATGGCCGAGGACGACGGCCCTCGTGGCCAAGCCACTGTAAAAGAAAAAAGAAAAACGTGGGGACGGGGGGGTTCCCCACCCCCCTAACCCTCCCGTGCTGGCCACGGCCACGGCCATGGCCGAGGACGACGGCCCTCGTGGCCAAGCCACTGTAAAAGAAAAAAGAAAAACGTGGGGAGGGGGGGGGGGGTTCCTGATGCAGGGCGATATTCAAAACGCCTGCAACTCAAGAACGATCTAATCTGCGAGAAAAGAATTCGTCCAGGTTTGGTTCGAATCTTGACAAGAAAAGGGGAAAATTTCGAATTTGATCACTCACAATCCGAAATTTAAAGGAAGAGCAATTGAATTTTCAATTCAATTGTTTTGAATCAGAAAAAAAAAACATTCATCTCCATTCAAGAGAAAAAAAAAGGAAATCTAAAACAGCGTCTTTCTTCTCTGCCTCTGACGGCCGCCCAAAACCAACTAAATAAGAGAGAAAACCCTAACATCATAAGTTCAGAAAAATTACAACTATGCCATTAAAAACGAAAACAGGCCCAAAACTCCTATCAGACGAGCCCGGATGGCCAAAATCCACAGCAGCTCATCGCCAAAGGCAATGACTTTGAATCAGCAGTCCGTTTCCATGTGACCAGCCAAGTTTGGGCCCAGTCCGACACATAAAATTTCAAGCCCGTTTGTTCTGCAACCTCTTGGACCTTCGTAGATTATCTGGTGTGGTCTTCCCTGACGTGGCCTGCTGACTCTGGGTTGCTGGTACAGGAACATCCAAGGACTGGTTCGACTGACCCGAACTCTGGTCTGAACTGATGTCCTCATCACTCTCCCCTTCCTCTGAAAAGCTTGACCTCAAGCTCGAATTCTCTCCTGCATAAGGGGTCAGATGCCGAATGTTGAACACATCCGAAATGAAGACATCATCTGGTAACTCAACCCGATAGGCATTGTCACCAAATTTCTCCAATACCTGGCATGGACCTATCTTCTTCGGCTTGAGCTTCGTTAAAGCTCCCTGTGGATACCGCTCCCTCGGTAAGTAAACCCATACCAAATCGCCCACTTCAAAGGACTGTTGCCGACGCTGCTGATCAGCTTTCGCCTTGTATTTGGCGTAAGTCTGCTCCAATTTGGCTCTAACAGTCGCATGTATCTCCTGCAAGTCAGACACTCTATCTTCAACCTTCTGACTCATCTTCTCTGGCGACTCAACTGGCAGAACATCCAAAGGACCTCTTGGCAAGAACCCAAACAGTATCTGAAACGGAGCAAACCCTGTAGAACGGTTCACTGAAGAGTTGAACTCAAACTCAATCTTCGGCAAACACAAATCCCAGCTCCTGAATTCATGCACATTTGCCCGCAACAGATTACCCAAGCTACGGTTGACAACTTCAGTCTGTCCATCCGTCTGAGGATGATAAGGACTGCTGAATTTCAACTTTGTGCCCAACTTCTTCCACAGCTCTCGCCAGAAGTGTCCCATAAACTTGCTGTCCCTGTCTGACACTATGGATGCCGGTATACCAAAATGTCGAACCACTGAAGCAAAATATAAGTCAGCAACCTTTGACGCATCAAAAGTGGTTTTGCATGGCAAGAAACACGCCACCTTACTGAACCGATCCACAATCACCATAATCGAATCCAGTCCCCTTGCTGTCCGTGGCAATCCTACAACAAAGTCCATAGAAACATCTCGCCATGGTGCCTCTGGGATAGGTAAAGGCGTGTACATACCTTGGTTCGTGTCTGTCCCCTTCGACTCTTGACACAACCTGCACCTCTTCACAAAAGCCTTGACATCTCGGTCAAGACCAGGCCAATAAAACCGCTGCCGAATCAACCAGGCTGTTTTATCCCTTCCGAAGTGACCCTGGTTATGCAGTTCCTGGATGATCAACACACGAAGAGACGTATCAGGAACACATAAGCAGTTACCTCGAAACAAATATCCATCATGGAGAACGAAATCAGTTCGCTCCCCCGCCTCAATTTTGGCCAAAATCTCCTTGAAGTGCTCATCCACACGAATGTCCTCCCTTACACTCTCAAAGCCGAGAGTGTACACATGCATAGCGCCAATCAACAAGCTCCGCCTACTCAAAGCATCAGCCACTCTATTCAACGTACCAGACTTGTGCTTGATGCTGAAAGTGTATTCCTGCAAGGCACTCACCCACTTCGCATGCCTTGAACTCAGTTTATGCTGACCCTGTAAGAACTTCAGCGCCTGATGGTCTGAATACAGTACAAACTCCCGCTGAATCAAGTAGTGGCGCCAATGCTGCAAGGATCTCACAATGGCGTACAATTCCAGATCATAAACCGAATAAGCCAGTTTAGCTCCTCCCAGCTTCTCACTGAAGTATGCGACTGGTCTTCCTTCCTGGTTAAGCACTGCCCCAATTCCAGTCTTCGAAGCATCACAATCCACCTCAAAAACTCTATCAAAATCAGGAAGACCAATAAAGGAGCTTCGGTCAATCTGACTTTCAGCCCATCAAATGCCTCCTGTGCGGCATCATTCCACCCGAATCTGGCTCCCTTCAACAATTCCGTTAAAGGTGCAGCCAGCTCACTGTACCCCTTGACAAACCTGCGATAAAACCCTGCAAGACCCAAAAAGGATCTCAATTCTGTCAAGGTTGAAGGTACTGGCCATTCCACAATTGCATGCACCTTATTCCTATCTGGGAGAATCCCCTCTCCAGTCACAACGTACCCCAGAAAAATCAGTCTCCCAACCATCCAAATGCACTTCTCTGGGTTAGCAACTAACTGGTTCTCACGTAACACTGACAAAACCTGTGCCACATGGCCCACATGCTCTTCGGCTGTCCTGCTGTATATCAAAATATCATCAAAGTAGACAACCACAAATGAGCTAAGAAATGGACGTAAAACCTGGTTCATTACGCGCATGAACGTGCTCGGCGCGTTGGACAACCCGAATGGCATTACCAACCATTCATACAGCCCTTCCTTAGTCTTGAAGGCTGTCTTCCATTCGTCTCCAGGCTTCATCCTTATCTGATGGTACCCACTCTTCAAATCAATCTTCGTGAAGACCTTAGCACCACTCAACTGATCAAGCATGTCGTCCAACCTCGGTATCGGGAACCTGTACTTCACAGTAATTTTGTTAACCGCGCGGCTGTCGACACACATGCGCCACGTACCATCCTTCTTCGGTACCAAAAGGGCTGGCACCGCGCACGGGCTAATGCTCTCCCGTACGAACCCCTTGTCCAAAAGTTCTTGGACCTGCCTCCTCAATTCCTCATGCTGCTGCGGTGTCATCCGATAATGAGCCTTATTCGGCAACACTGAGCCCGGAATAAGGTCAATGCCGTGCTGAATATCTCGGAGAGGTGGTAATCCGGCCGGTAGCTCCTTTGATACAACATCTCGGAATTCCTCCAAGATAGACACCAACTCCTCAGGAATCATATTTGGCCTTTGCTCCTCTTCCACGCCGAAGTCTCCTGACTTGCTCACCAAAGCAAAACAAACATCCTCTCCATCCAAACTCGCATCGAATTCTGTGCTTGGTAAACAAATTACTGTATTCTGTCCACTCACTTCCTGAAGCGGCTTCAAAATAACTTTCCTCCCATCTGGACGCAGCATATAACTGTGGGTGTACCCGTTGTATACTGCCCTGTTATCAAACTGCCACGGACGCCCCAGTATGATGTGAGTAGCATCCATTGGAACAACATCCGCCTCAATAGTTGTCTCGAAATGAGGACCAAAACACAGTGACAACTTACACCTTCGGCTGACCTGAATGTCTGCATTTCGGTTCACCCAACCGAGCTTATATGGATGTGGGTGAGGGTCTGTCTGCAACCCCAGCTTCTTCACAGCCTCCTCTGCTATCACATTCTCCCAACTGCCGGAGTCTATGATAACACGACATGTTTTGCCAGCCACAAAACATTTCGTTGTGAAGATGTCGTGCCGACGCCAATCCTCATCTGATCTCGGCGCCAGACACATTCTTCGTATCACCAAGCTCTCCCCTTGAATATGGTCCGGATCAATAACACACAGCTCATCATTAAATTCCTCATCCTCAGGGAACTCTCCTCCATTTTCGTCCTCCATATAATCCTCCATATACAACTGAGCTCGCGCCTTGGGGCATTCATTGGCATAGTGCCCCAAATTCTGACACCGATGGCACCGAATGTTAGCCCTGTTGCTGCCCACTCTCGCCTGAGAACCTGAGGTTCCACTCGACCCTGTTGGTCTTGGAGGTACTGATGCCTGCGGCCTCGCTACTGGAGGCATAAATTTGCCCCCTGAATTCTGCCCTGAACTCTGGCCCGTAGTAAAACCCCCTCTGCTCTGAAACCCCCTGTTTCTCATCAAGCTCTTTTCCACTGCCTGAGCCCTCATATGCGCATCTCCTACGCTATCAATTCGATGCACAGCCAGTGCATCTTGGATTGGCAGCCGCAAGCCATGAAGATACATGGCTATCAATCTCGGTTCAGCCTCAATCAACCGATTTCGTGCAACCAATCGATAAAATTCAGTTGTGTACTCCTCGACGCTCCGACTACCTTGCGTCAAACCATGCAACTTCGAATACAAAATCTGCTCATGGTTCGGAGGCAAAAACTCCCTGTTCATCTCCTGCTTTAGCGCTGCCCATGACGCTAATGGAGGTCTCCCATCCATATATCTACGATAGTGCTGCGCATGCCACCAAGCAGCAGCCCTATCTCTGAATCGAATTGTGACAAGCGGTACCTGCTTGTCTAAGGGCACCTCCTTCAGACGAAAAACATCATCGACCTGAAGGGTCCAATCTACATACTCGTCTGGGTTAATTCCTCCTTTAAACTCTGGAATTTCGACCCTGAAGCCTGCTTCCCACCGATTCTGATTTTCGAAATAGGGAGGTTGATCGACATACCTTGGAAGTCCAACATCAGGCCTCTGTTGCCCTCTTCGAATTGGTGGTGCCTCCAGATTTTCGAAACCCCTCTCCCTACCTCATCAATTTCATCACGCTCCTCCACGCGAAGGGGTTGGGCACGATTCTGCACCTCCAGCCGCGCCATCATCGCCTGCATGGTTTGCATCATCTGTTGCATCACCTGGTGCTGGTCTCGCATGGCGTCTTGCATAGCATCTCTCACGGCGTCTCTCAGGGATTGATCATTGTTCTTCTGCTCCATTGGATCAAATTTCGGTTAGGGTTGATATTTGGGTTTGGAAGGAATGGATCAAGATGGTAATGGAAGGAATGGATCAAGGCGGTAATGGAAGGAATGGATCAAGGCTCTGATACCAAGTTGATGCAGGGCGATATTCAAAACGCCTGCAACTCAAGAACGATCTAATCTGCGAGAAAAGAATTCGTCCAGGTTTGGTTCGAATCTTGACAAGAAAAGGGGAAAAAATTTGAATTTTGATCACTCACAATCCGAAATTTAAAGGAAGAGCAATTGAATTTTCAATTCAATTGTTTTGAATCAGAAAAAAGAAAACATTCATCTCCATTCAAGAGAAAAAAAAGGAAATCTAAAACAGCGTCTTTCTTCTCTGCCTCTGACGGCCGCCCAAAACCAACTTAAATAAGAGAGAAAACCCTAACATCATAAGTTCAGAAAAATTACAACTATGCCATTAAAAACGAAAACAGGCCCAAAACTCCTATCAGACGAGCCCGGATGGCCAAAATCCACAGCAGCTCATTGCCAAAGGCAATGACTTTGAATCAGCAGTCCGTTTCCATGTGACCAGCCAAGTTTGGGCCCAGTCCGACACATAAAATTTCAAGCCCGTTTGTTCTGCAACCTCTTGGACCTTCGTAGATTATCTGGTGTGGTCTTCCCTGACGTGGCCTGCTGACTCTGGGTTGCTGGTACAGGAACATCCAAGGACTGGTTCGACTGACCCGAACTCTGGTCTGAACTGATGTCCTCATCAGTTCCCCACCCCCCCTAACCCCTCCCGTGCTGGCCACGTTCTGGGCCGTGGCCGGCGGTGGCCAAGCCACGGTGGCCAGTCCACTGTAAAAAAAAAAAGGGGCCCCCAAACCCCTGCCGTGCCATCCACGGCCGTCGTCCCCGGCCACGGCCGTGGCCATGGCCGGCGGTGGCCTGGCCATGTTGGCCAGGCCATTGTAAAAAAGAAAAAAGGGGAGGGGGGGGGTTCCCCACGGCCCCCCCCCCCCCCTCCCGATCGCCTCCCGTGCTGGCCATGGCCACGGCCGTGGACGACACGGTAGGGGTTTGCGGGGCAAGGGAGGTGGGGAAAACCCCACGCCCCCTCCCCCATCGCTTCCCGTGCCGATCGGCCGTGGCCTGGCCACGTGGGGGGGTTTTTCCCAAACCACTCCCGTGTCGTCTTCCTCGGCCACGGCCGTGGCAGTGGCCTGGGCACGATGGCCAGGCAACTGTTCAAAAAAAAAAAAATGCATGGGGGGCTTTTCCCCACCCCCACCCCCGTCAAAAAAAAGAGAATTTTTTTCTCCACCCCTTGGTGTGTGTATATATACACACACACACACACACACACACACACATATATATATATATATATATATATATATATATATATATATATATATATATATATATAATAAGTTATAAAATAACCTTAACAATTTATTCAATCATATTAGGCCAATCCACGGGTAGGAAAAAAAAAAAACAATTTCAAACCCTCCTAGAAGCCTCGTTCGACTATTTTTAAATTTAAAATAATATTTTATAGTATTACAAATATATTGCATAACTAATTTTCTAATTTAATTATATAAATAATATTTTTAAAAATATTATTAGTAAGTTGTTTCGATATTTTAACCTTAATAATTTATTCAATCATATTATTATATCACTTAAATTCAGAAAATCCCTATAGTAATATCATTTATATAATAATTAAATATTACAATAAAATTATAATACACTATAGTATTATATTAATATTTTATAAATAATTATTAAGTGATATTATAATATTAGAATATAATGATTTTATAATATCATTATATTGATTATTATATCCATCGTCACCCATAAAAAATTAATTATAATAATCTTATTATAAATTTACATGAAATTATGATATAATTCAATATTAGGATTTTTTGTTATAAAATATGAAAAAAAATTTATTATCCCTTTAACTTATAATAATTACTGTGATCATAAAAAAAGTATGTTTATGATAATTATATTATGTATAATATTAATAATATCATATTATAATATATATTAACTTATATTAGTTCATAATATTATAATTTAATATAATAATAATAAATAATGATTCCATTGTAACATCTTTGTAGTATTTGCTAATTAGTGATTCTGATCGATTGTAAATTAATTAAAGAAATTGCTTTACGATTAATTAGTGCTTATGTTTTAAATTAATTTGGTCATGATTGATTAGTGATTTTTATGTAGCCCTGGTTCAATTTCTCAATCTATTAAACTATGCATGGCAGTTTTCTAGTGAACATCTGACATATGTTATTCCATCTTATTGTCATTATGAAATCGTTGTGAATTAGGCTTTGGTTTAAGCTACAATTCCTTCATATTGGGATATGTTATGTTGGGAATTAGATTATATATAGCTTTATTAGAAGTGCCACGGTTGATATGTTATAGAAAATTTCAGTCCAGCCTGTCCAATATTGAAACCATAGTATTATTAGATATTACTATGCATAACTATTGGATTAATGTTATTATCTTTGACATAATATCAGTTTTATAAGTTAGTGACTGTAGACCACAATCAAAATATGTATAATAGTCAAGAGAATTTTTTCACGAGCATTAGTTTGATTTTTTTTTAAGAATATTATATCTCGCAGCACTGAAACCTTTAGACCCGTTTGAGAATTTGCAAGACGTAGTCTTACAAATTCTTAAATTGTCCTAGTGGACAGTTTGAGATTATTTTTTCTGATATGTTAGTATACTATTAATTATCGTCTGTTGAGATTGTGGTTTGTATTTCCTCATACGTTCTCCTAGTGTAGTATATGCTGAAATTACAACGTAAATGATGATAATGAATAGCATAATACCATATCACAGACGTCGTATGATAAGAAAACATCAATAATTTAATTACTAATTTACTCATTTGCATATACTTACATTTATATCATTTCTTCTACTTTTGCAGTATGAGCGGAAGGGCAGAGATCCTGGTGAGTTCAACCTATTCAGGGCGACACACACCATGAAGGATGGTACCTGGGTCGATGCACGATCACAGGAGGTTGCGGTAACAAATTTGACTTATGTTGTAACTGTTTAATTTCTTAACCATTATTCAGGTTCGTATACTGATTCATTTATAATTCGAAGGCACAAATCGAGGAGCTTCAGTCCCAGGCATCGTAGGTCGACTCCACTGATGGGGGGCCGCCCATCGAACTCTCACCAGAGGAGAGTTGACGTGTGTTTTTGAAAGCTGTTGGTGCCCAGCCGCGAGACCGTAGGGTCTACGGTCTGGGCGCTAAAGCTTCTAGATATTTTGCCAGCAGTGGAGCCGCCCATCGAACTCTCACCAGAGGAGAGTCGACGTGTGTTTTTGGAAGTTGTTGGTGCCCAGCCGCGAGACCGTAGGGTCTACGGTATGGGCGCTAAAGCTTCTAGATATTTTCCCGGCTCCACTTCGCACTATTCTGCGATATTCCTCTTGATTGTTTAGACGATATTCGAAGATCTATTACGGAGGAGGTTCGGCAGGAGGTTCGACAGGAGGTTCGGCAGGAGCTTGCAGACATGAGAGAGCAGATGCGTCGGATGCAAGATTTTGTTCGCCAAATATTGCAGGGTTCATTCCAGCCTCCGCAGCCTTTTCGTGATCATAACGGTGCGGATTCTTGATGTATTTTTTCTCTGTTTTGTGTATCCAAACTTGTTATTATTAATAAAATAAAATTTTATGCATTATCAAAATTTTTGCAATGAATGTCAGCGATAATGTTTCAATTGAATTAAATAAATTGCACTAAGAGTTTTAAATAATATTTCTTTAAAAAATATTGCATTATCAAAATTTAAATAATATTTATGCATTATCAAAAATTTCATTATAATTTTTTTAAAAAAATTAATTCATAAATTTACGATGCATATTGCATCGCTAAATTGAATAATAATTTAATTTTTTTAAAAAAAACTTTCTGGTTGCAATTTTTTTAAAAAATAAAATTAAAATTTAGCGATACATTTGTGATGCAAATTGCATCGCTAAATTGCGACGCATAATGATGCGTCATAATTTAGCGATGCAATTTGCGTCGCAAATGCGTCGCAAAATTTTATTTTATTTTTTTAAAAAAAATTACAACCAGAAATTTTTTTCTCATTATAGTTTATTAAATGGAACAAAATTTATAAATTTGCATCGTAAAATTTTAATTTTTTAAAAAAAATTAAAAACATTGCGACGCAATTGCGACACAAATTTATAAATTTCTTTTTTAAAAAAAATTTCATGGAGAAAAAAAATTTTGGTTGCAATTTTTTAAAAGAAATAAAATTAAAATTTAGCAACGCATTTGCGACGCAAATTGCGTCGCTAAATTTTAATTTTATTTCTTTTAAAAAATTGCAACCAAAAATTTTTTTCTCCTTGTAATTTTTTTAAAAAAGAAATTTAAAAATTTGCATCGCAGAATTTTATTTTTATTTTTAAAAAAAATAAAAATTTATTTTTGCAATGCATTTGCATCGCTAAATTGCGATGCATCTTATGCGTCGCAAAATAGTGACGCATTTATTGCATCACTAGGAGTCGCTATTTAGCGATGAAACTGCGACAATAGCAATTTGCGACAAAAGTTACAGTGACGACCAAAATGCGTCGCTAAATTAATTTAGCGACGCATTAGCGATGCATTTTGGCATTGCTAAAATGATATTTTCTTGTAGTGGGAGAACATTATTCTGCCCCGAGATGTTCCTCCTTTTGGAAGGAGGTGTGTCAGTATGGTGACTCTATCCTGCAGAATATCTCATGGATGTTCCTCCTTATGGAGTCAGGAAAGAAGCGATGAAGAAAGAAAACATGTTTATGTTTAACCTTGGAAGATGGGTAAGAGCCTCTAGCATCTTTTTCATGGCTCACTCACTTGGAAATTTGGTGTCAGAAGCTAGCTATAAGTTGTTGAGTCATGGTTACTGACTTAGAAATTCCTTACTTGTGACAAGTTTGTCCATAAAGCTTGCATCATCCAACATAATGAATTGGATAAAAGTTTCCTTCTGGAGAAAATTACAACGAAACCAGCTTAACAGATGGTACTTTGTATTGGTTATCTAATTTGAATTAAATCCAACTTAATTCTCATTTTAACTTTATCCAAATCTTCTTAATGCGTGTGACCCATTAGGTCCCTTGACACGTTGGTAATAATCATGTCCCTAATATTGACCCTAAGGATGACTTGATCAACACCTTGTCCAAGTCAATTCTTTAACCAAATCAACTCTTTGATTAAGTCAAAGAATCCATGATTATAGATCATAAGCGGCCTCTAGCAAAGCATCATGACCACCCAAGTGTTAAGGGTTTGTTGATGTGGTCATCAACACCTGTCCTGAACGGTTACCGTACGATTTAATCCCTTCGTTACATATCCCAGATCAATCAGTGGTATAGAATGTGTCAACCATATAATTGATCTTTGTTTACTTGATCTCAGAAAATTGACTCATTAGAACTTCGAAACCATTTTGAATTCCAACTCAACCTTGCAAGGATTTAACAGTCAATTTAATCCATCAAGTGCCCGTGGGATATAACCCTTTCTATCAAGGCAGACGAATCCTGTCTTGATCAAACACCACTTTCATGTGCTTCATATCATACCCAATCGACACCATATTTGCCACCCGTGGCTAAAGCGACATTTGCATGTCATCAAAGCATGATATTCCACACATAAGATGCAATGAAGATCTCAAGTCAAAGGATCACTCGCACCACCGTCATCAAAGATCAACCATCGACACTATATAGAATATCCATATGGGATCTCTGTGCGGGTCATCCAATGTATCGTTACAATAACGAACATCCACACACCATATCCAAGTATCTTCATACTTTAGCTTGCAAGATCAGCTGCACACCACAAGGGTGAAGATATGCAATGTGTGCTAGTCTCAACGGCGTTCGACAGTGTCCAATCCTGTCTACGCATCGACTAGGGAAGTTTAAAGAATCGAACCATAATGTGTAATTTTGGATCTCACAATTTATAATCTCTATTACAAATTTCATATGCACAGTTCGCATTCTTTTGAACTTTATCTCACAGGTAAAATATATCTAATATATATGAAAAATACCTGGATAGATAAAGAAACCAATAAATTTGATTTGCATTCATAAAGAAATGTGTACAAACTAGCATCTTATCCAATTGGATCTAGGGCACACACTAACAATCTCCCACTTACACTAGAGCCAATCACCCATGTATCTAATATCAAGTGACTCAGCATGACTATCATGCTTCTGCTGCGGCAGGACTTTAGTGAACAGATTGGCAATATTGTCATCCGTGGGGACTCGTTCTATTTTTATATCATTTCGTCCAATGATTTCTCTAATTACATGATATCTTCTAAGTACATGTTTAGACCTCTGATGAGACCTTGGCTCCTTGGCTTGCGCAATAGCTCCATTGTTATCACAATACAAGAATATTGGATTAACAATGCTTGGAACCACTCCAAGTTCAGAGATAAACTTTTTGATTCAAACTGCTTCTTTAGCTGCATCTGATGTTGCAATGTACTCGGCTTCAATCGTAGAGTCGGCGGTTGTCTCCTGCTTGGAACTCTTCCAGCTGACTGCACCACCATTGAGTGTGAACACATAGCCTGATTGTGATTTATAATCATCTCCATCAGACTGAAAACTAGAATCCGTGTAACCTCGAACTATAAGATCGGGTCCTCAATAAACCAAGAACATATCCTTAGTTCTTCGCAAGTACTTAAGGATATTCTTGACTGCCATCCAATGTTTCTCACCAGGATTTGCTTGATATCTACTCGTGATACTCAAGGCATAAGAAACATCAGGCCTCGTACATAGCATCGCATACATAATGGATCCAATTGATGATGCGTATGGTATCCTATCCATGTACTCTCTTTCTTCTTGGATCTTAGGACTCATGTCCTTGGAGAGATGTACACCATGCGACATTGGCAGGAATCCCTTCTTGGATTCCTCCATGCTAAACTGCTTTAGCATCTTCTCTATGTACGTGAATTGGGTCAATCCAAGCAACCTTCTAGATCTATCTCTATAGATCTTTATACCAAGTATATAGGATGCTTCTCCCAAATCCTTCATGGAGAATTTACCTGACAACCAATCCTTCACTTCTTTAAGGAAGGATACATTGTTTCCTATTAATAATATGTTATCCACATATAATATCAAGAAAACAATATCACTCCCACTAACCTTCTTGTACACACATGGATCATCCTTGTTTTTGATAAAATCAAACTCTTTGATTGTCACATCAAATCGGATGTTTCAACTTCTAGAGGCTTGCTTAAGTCCATAAATAGACCTTTGTAGCTTGCACACTTTCTTAGGATCTATGGATTCAAAACCCTCTGGTTGTGTCATATACACATCCTCCTCTAAATTTCCATTTAGGAAGGCAGTCTTGACATCCATCTGCCAGATCTCATAATCAAAATATGCTGCTATTGCAAGCAAAATCCTTATGGACTTATGCATGGCTACAGGTGAAAAGGTTTCATCAAAGTCAACGCCTTGTCTTTGCTTGTAACCTTTTGCGCCTTGCCTTATAGGTAATTACATTACCATCCATGTCGGTCTTCTTCTTGAAAACCCATTTGCACCCAATGGGTTTTACCCCTTCAGGTGGATCAACCAAGGTCCATACCTGGTTGTCATACATAGAGTCCATCTCAGATTTCATGGCCTCAAGCCATCTCTCAGAGTCAATATTAGACATTGCCTCCTTGTAGTTGGTAGGCTCATCCTCCTCTATAAGAAATGCATATTTCTTAGGGATGCGAATTGTCCTACTAGATCTACGTAGCTGGTGTGTACTTGGAGCCACCTGTTGCTTTTTATGTAACGTCTGCCTGAATGTGGGTTGAGTCTCCTGCTCAACTTCCACTATATTCGGCATATGCTCCATTCCATCTAATGGGTTAATATTAATTTGTGGTTCTTGAGTTTCACTAAGTTTAATCTTACTCCCACTATCCATTGTGAGAATCTCATTCTTTAGAAATATGGCATGTCTTGAGACAAATACCTTTTTCTCAAGTGGGTGGTAGAAGTAATATCCTTTTGTTTGTTTTGGATATCTCACAAAATTACATTTATCATATCTAGCTTCTAGCTTGTCTGATTCATTACGCTTCACATAAGCATAACAGCCCCAAACCCTTAAATGGTTAAGGGATGGTTTCTTTCCATACCATATCTCATAGGGAGTGGAGTTGACCGATTTAGATGGAACTCGGTTTAAGGTATATTTGGCAGTTTCTAGCGCATAACCCCAAAACATTTTTGGAAGATATGCAAGGCTCATCATGGAACGTACCATGTCTAACAGTGTACGATTTCTCCTTTCTACACACCATTATGCTGTGGTGTACCAGGAGGAGTCCATTGAGGAAGAATTTCATTCTCCTTCAAATAATCTATGAACTTATGGCTTAAGTATTCACCATCTCGATCTGATTGAAGTATCTTAATACTTTTGTCATTTTGTTTTTCTACTTCACATCTAAATTCTTTGAACTTTTCAAAGGCTTCAGATTTGTGCTTCATCAGATATACATGACCATATCTACTATGGTCATCTATGAACGTGATGAAATAAGAAAAACCTCCTATGGCTTGAATGTTGATGGGTCAACATACATCCGAATGTACTAAACCCAAACATTCAGTTGCTCGCTCGCCTTTTTTGGTAAAAGGTGACTTGGTCATCTTGCCAAGTAAGCATGACTCGCATTCCTCAAACGATTCCCAATCGAATGAGCCCAAGTATCCATCATTATGTAACTTGGTTAAACGCTTTTCATTTACATGGCCTAGATGACAATGCCATAGGTATGAGTCCCTAGAATTATTTGATTTTAATCTTTTTGATTCAATATTGAGAATAGGGGTTTGAAGATTAAGAACATAAATTCCATTGAACAATTCAGCAGAACCAAAGAACATTTCATTTCGAAAAATAGAAATACCTTTATTTTCAATTTCAAATGAATACACATTCATTACTAAACATGAAATGGATAATATTCTTTGTTATGTTCGGAATATAGTAACAATTACTAAGTTCAATTACAAGCCCTATGGGCAAAGATAAAGAACAAATTCCTACGGCTAATGCAGCAACCTTTGCTCCATTTCCCATTCGTAGGATCACTTTATCTTTCCCCAATCTTCTACTATTTCTTATCATCTCCATATTAATACAAATATGAGACCCACAACCGGTATCCAATACCCAAGTGGAATAAGAAGTAATAGAAGAAAACATCTCAATTATGAATGTACCTGATGTTGAAGCATCAGTATGCTTCTTTTCTTTTAGACTTGCCAAATAAGCCCTGCAGTTACGCTTCCAGTGCCCATCCTTGTTATAGAAGTGACATTTTCCTTTGGCTACATCCTTCTTGGCTATATTCTTCTTAATGCCTTTTGTTCTCTTGGTTGTCTTGGCCTTTTGGGCCTTATTTTTCTTCAGACGCTTCTTCCGAGTGCTTGAAGATTCTACAACCATCAATTGCCCTTTATCCTTTTTGATGCTAGGCTCAGCATTAGTCAGCATATTTGCAAGCTCTGGCAATGTAGCCTCAAGTCTGTTCATGTTGAAATTCAACACAAAATGCGAATAGCTAGGAGGCAATGACTGTAAAACCAAGTCGATACTCAGTTCATGGTCCATTACGAAACCCAATCGCGCTAACTTCTCAATCAAATTGATAATTTTCAGCACGTGTTCACCCACTGATGAACCCTCAGTCATTTTGCACTGAAACAGCTCTTTGGAGGTTTGAAACCTCTCATAGCGAGATTGTGCACCAAACAATTCTTGTAGATGCATCAAAATCTCATGAGCATTTAAATGCTCATGCTGTTTTTGAAGATCTGGTGACATAGATGCCAACATCAAGCATGTGGCCATCTCTTCAGCATCTCTATGCCGATTGTATGCCAAAAGAACTTCATTTGAAGCATCCATAGGTGGGACCTCTGGTGCTGCCTCATCAAGGACATATAGGATTTTCTCAGATCGTAGAACGATCTTGATATTCCTTAGCCAATCAGGAAAATTAGGTCCGGTTAGCTTGTTGGATTCTAGGATACCTCTGAGATTGATGTTCACACTCATGGTGTCTCTTACAACTGTGAAGAAAATAGAACGAGTCAATTATTATGAATGCAAATCATCGATTTAATATGGTAATTATAAAAATTTTAATTAAATCGATTACTCCCACTATTTTATCGAGCTCAATAGCCCTCTCTATTAATCTCAAAAATTATCAAATAATTTTTTTAGTGGGCTATGATCCTCAAATTGACTTACCTTGACCTTGGCTATGGCACAACAAATCTTAGTAAGCCAAATTAGGTAGATTTGTATCAATCACATCAAATGTAACTCCTAGATCATTTAGGGGACATTGCCTTGTCAATCACATCTGATGTGATCACCCTAAACATTGCCTCTAGATTAGACTGACCCTGACTATGGCCAATTATGCCAGCTAACCTAGTTAAGTCAACCCATTGTTCCCCAATCAACTCCTCATAGGTTCACTTGATCTTGGCTATGGCACAACAAATCTCATGCCCTAATGATTTTGTATCATGTGAACAATGGAAGGCTAATGACTTAATATTCATGGAGGGATTTAGCGCATTTAGGTCCCATCATGCATGTACAACATTTGTATCATGCTAGGTTATATATCCTATATGTGAATTTTAGATTAATTTCAATTAACCTAAATTTCATAAGATCCAATCTTATGATTGGGACTCCTAATCAAATTAGGATCCTGATCACTATCTAATATGGGAACCCTAATTATGTGACCAAATCAATTGCTACCATCCTGATTAACCTTAATTGATCTAATCAATTAAGAGCTTTCCTTAACAATGGCCAGATCAGCTGATCAATGGGGTCCTATTTAGCATACCCTTCGATCCCATTGAATGGGTTTTCCCAGGCAGCGAACAGAGCAATTAAAAACCATGATCGCACCTTTCTAGACACCATTGTAGTTAAGCCCAATTGATTTGATCAATTATGGAATCATAGGATCAAACAATGATATAGTTAAATCTAATTTTTCTTAAACCTTATCATCTATTACACATTATGATAAGATAAGATAGTGATCTTTAGGGATTTATGATAAGTGTCAAATATTTTATAACAATTTATTTTATATATTTGTCTTATCATTATCTGTTATGATAAATTTATTTTCATCATATGAAAATCCTAATTGGTCTCTATCATAACATCCCTAACATGATAACATGCCAAAATTTAAAATTTTAATTTTAATCTTGATTATCATGTTATCATGATATAATTATTTTAGACTTTAATCACGTTATTTATCATGTCAAAATTAAATTCTAAACATGATATGTTAAATTTCAGCCTTTATGATTATGTCATACATAAATCATAATTTTTAATTTTTAACATGATCAAATCTAAATAATTCACATTTATTATCATATAATAAACTTATTAAATATTTAATTTTCATCAATATAATTATTTTAAATTTTAATCATGTTATTTATCATGTCAAAATTAAATTCTAAACATGATATGTTAAATTTCAGCCTTTATGATTATGTCACACATAAATCATAATTTTTAATTTTTTTTAACATGATCAAATCTAAATAATTCACGTTTATTATCATATAATAAACTTATTAAATATTTAATCTTCATCAATATAATTATTTCATATTTTAATCATGTTATTTATCATGTCAAAATTAAATTCTAAACATGATATGTTAAATTTCAGCCTTTATGATTATGTCATACATAAATCATAATTTTAATTTTTAACATGATCAAATCTAAATAATTCACGTTTTTATATATAATAAACTTATTAAATATTTAATTTTCATCAATATAATTATTTCAAATTTTAATCATGTTATTTATCATGTCAAAATTAAATTCTAAACATGATATGTTAAATTTCAGCCTTTATGATTATGTCACACATAAATCATAATTTTTAATTTTTTAACATGATCAAATCAAAATAATTCATATTTATTATCATATAATAAAATTATTAAATATTTAATCTTCATCAATATAATTATTTAAATTTTAATCATGTTATTTATCATGTCAAAATTAAATTCTAAACATGATATGTTAAATTTCAGCCTTTATGATTATGTCATACATAAATCATAATTTTTAATTTTTAACATGATCAAATCTAAATAATTCACGTTTATTATCATATAATAAACTTATTAAATATTTAATCTTCATCATATGGTAATATTTATATTTTACATCGCACGTAAAATTTAGATCTTTGTTTATAAAAATTAGAACTCAGGTAATCTATCAAATTAATTGTATTTGAAGCCTGAGGAGGCTCTGATACCACTGTTGTGAATTTCGTATGTTATATATGAATCAAATTCATATAACATGCAGCGAAAAATAAAAATAAATACGAATTTAATTCCCAAAGCCCAAGATCCTCATGGAACAGATTTAGTTAACAAAAAATAATACATGATTATTTTAATAGATCATACCTGTGTTCTTTATTGGGGATGATGCCCGATGAAGCCGGTAAATGATTTACCACTAGCCGTCCATCCGTTCGGCCTCTAATGGTGATCCACACATTAAAAAGATTTTGGATGAAGTTAAAATGGGAATTAAGTTGGACTTAATTCAAATCAGATAACCAATAAATTAGGATTGTGTTTGACTCAATCTTAATAAGAGAACATGAAATTGATGAATAGGATTCATTATAGAGAAAAAAAAAAATTTGTTCAAAAGAGAGACCTTTTGTACACGAGATGTACATATGAAATCCATTAATTAGGCTTGATCCATGTGATGGATGGCTTAGATTATTTGAGATTAATAATATAGTATTTAATTGGGTCCATATGATGGCATGATTTGATTCATGGAAACCCAATTAAACTGAGGGCTAAGATCGTGCCACGTGGAGGATGGATCCATGCCCATGTGATGGACATGACCCATCTCCACGTCATGGAGGAGTGAACCCCATCACTACAAGAAAAAAAAAATATTGCGACGCCCAAATGCGTCGCTAATGCGTCGCTAAACATGCTATTGCGACGCATTAGCAACGCAATGACTGCATCGTTGAGAATATCGTCGCAACCATAATTTGTCGCAATTGCATCGCAAAACAGCGACTCTCTGCGACGCAGAGATGCGTCGTAACCATAATTTTAAATATTAATATTAAATATTGCAACGCATTCAATTGCGTCGCTATATTGCGATGTATTTAGCTGTGTCGTAATATTTAATAATAATATTTTAAATATAATAGCGATGCAATATTAGTCGCTAATGCGTCGCTAATAAAATTTTTTAAAATATTGCGATGCCAGGTCACTGCGTCGCAATATTTATTAATAATATTTTAGATATATTAGCGATGCAATTTTAGTCGCTAATGCGTCGCTAATTAAATTTTTTCTAAAAATATTGCGACGCCAGATTGTTGCGTCGCAATATTTAATAGTAATATTATGAAAATATTAGCGATGCAATTTGAGTCGCTAATGCATCGCTAATTAATTTTTTTAAAATATTGCGACGCCAGCTCATTGCATCGCAATATTTAATAATAATATTTTAAAATATTAGCGATGCAATTGCAGTCGCTAATGCGTCGCTAAATAAATATTTTTAAAAAAAATAAAAATTAAAATGGTTAATACAATTTCGTTACATTTAAATATTGATCGAAATATTCTTCACTCATATTGATCCAAACAATAATCATTCAATTTACAAAAATAAATAATATATTAAAATTTTGAAGTTTTCATGTACAACATATAAAAAGAAAAAAAAATACATCAAGAATCTGAGCGTTCACGTGGAGGCTGTGGAGGCTGGAGACTCTGCGACAAACGGCTAACCATATCCCGCAAATGATGCATCTCATCTCGCATGTCTGCAATCTCCTGATCCCGGCCTCGCATACGATCCTCGAAATCATGCTCGACCTCCTGCTGAACCTCCTCTGCAATAGATCTCCGAAGGTCGTCTAAACGCTCGAGAGGAATATCACCAGAAACTCATGAGATGGAGGCCTGATGGGGAAAATATGTAGAAGCTCTAGTGCCCAGACCATAGACCCTGCGGTCTCGCGGCTGGGCACCAACAGCCTCCAAAAATACATGCCGACTCTCCTCTGCTGAGAGTTCAACGGTGTCTCCCCATCAGTAGAGTCGACCTGCGATGCCTGGGAGCGAAGCTCCTCGACTCGTGTCTTTAAATTATGAAATCAACAATAAATGAGTTAATAAATTTTTGAAATAAAATTTTAGAAATTAAACAGATACTACATAAATCTAATTTCTTACCGCAACCTCCCGTGATCGCGTGTCGACCCAGGAACCGTCCCTCCTGGTGTGTGTCGCCCTGAATAGACAAAACTCACCAGGATCTCCGCCCTCCTGCTCAGACTATAACAATAAAAAATTGATATTAATACAAATATTTGTAAATAACTAAAATAGTAATTAAAATATTTATGTTTTCTTACCATACGTCGTCTGTGCTCCTGAATCGAAATGGAGCCGAAGTATGGCGGGAGAGACCCGTGCCAGGACCGCCCTTCTCAGATCGGCGGTTCGTGCTGGCTGATGCGGACCTCCTGCGCCAGCCATCGGACTGCCAGGCCTGCTGCCACTCGTGCTAAATACCCTCTGGCACGTGTGCAGGACGCTGACCCGATGACCTCCAATGATGAAGCATGTCGGAGTATCGGCGTCCCGTCAGAGCCTCCCATGCTGCCCTAATGGCATCATGGCTGGCAGGATCCCACGTAAACTTTTTCTGCATTAAAATAAATAGTTAGTTTCTGAATTTATTAAGATTAAGAAATTTTATATCAGTGATAAATTGTATTTAATAAGTTTACCTGAAACTCACAAAAATAAAACTCCTCGTGGCTGGAGATACGTGGCGCCAATCGTAGCCACTGGGATCTGCACGCCTCTGAAATACGGCGCTGATGTGGCTGGATACATGATGCTGCTCAATAAATCTGTTAAAAAATGCATGTTTATAAGTAATTGACTTAAAAACATAAACATATATTTTTAATTAGTATATACTTACAGCCCCTGAGCATCAAGTCAAAGTACAGTGCGGTCGATGGTGGAAGAACTCTCAGAGGTATGTGCCGATCGGCTGGATGGTAATACTGCTGGAGAGATCGAAGGCTGTGCGACTGCTGGAGATCCGAACTCTCCATCTTCGACGCTCATGTGATCTGATGTAGCAGGGCTACGTCCCTGCTCACTCCGTCTATCGTCGGTAGATCTACCTCTGCCCGTCATACTGAAAATACTAAAATTCATACAATTAAATTATGATTAATGATTGACTATGTAAAAATTTAACACTTATAAAAAAAAGTTAAATTTTAAAAAACCTCTATGTTTAATCGGTGTCATTTGTTTCGTGAAATGTTGGTTCAACATCCGATGCCGTATCGGACTGCGATTCAGTTTCATTATCATCGGAAGGAAACCGAACATTTGCATCCGCAATTTCTTGGACATCACCATTTGGATCTCTAAGTGATGTTTCAGGAGCCCTTGTGTCGTCCTCAATTGCATGCATTTCCATCTCATCCTCTTGAAATGCAGGGCACTCGGCTGATTGACTTGATGAACTCTCCTCTAATACGATTGTTGAATGTGGGACGATTTTAGAAACGGCCCACCAATCTCGCTTGTCGTTGCGCAAACTTGGATATCCGCAGTAAAAGACTTGCTGAGCTTGGGATGCAAGGATGAATGGGTCATATTTCTGCAATCTTCGTCGATGGTTCACTTCAACCAAATTGTAGTCGTTATGAATCCTTTTGCCCACAGGAACTATCGGATCGAACCAATCACAATGAAACAATACGGTTCGTTTCATAGGCCAACCGGGATATTCAACTTCAACCACCTCTACTAACTTTTCATAATAATCCTGCATATTTGCTCCAACACTTTCTCCTTTAACACACACGCCCCAGTTCTGCGTGCCTCTTGAAGCTGCTAATCGTTCAATCTGAAATTTGTACCCATTTACAAAATAGCCAGTAGAGGTTGTTACGGTCTTCAATGGCCATTGCGATAGACATTTAATGAAAATATTGTCGGTTGTGGACCATGGACCGTTTACCTATAAATTAATAAGCTATTCACATCCAATTCAAAAAATAAAAGCCATTATTGAAATTGATTGAGTGATACTACTCACAAATTCATAAAACCAGTAAGCAAACTCCGTTTCTAATTTCTGCCCAATTGCAACTTGACTGATGTCGGGATTCATCTGTCGTTGTCTATCACAAAACATCCTTATGGGATGAAAAGGATGAAAACTGATGTTAGCAATTAAATATTATGGTATATTATAATTTAAATTAAAATTTCCAATTAAGCATTGAAGTATACACTTACTCAATATATGGATCGACTTCTCTACAGTTCATTAGGATGTAATAATGTGCTGCATTATACTCCATATCGCTAAGATTTCTTGACTTCTGCCCACCAAATGAATGGCCGATACCTTTAAAAATTGATATTCTACCATCATTAGGTTCTCCTTCGTCCACACATACGTCATCGTTACGACCAAGATTTCGGCTCCTCGTGTGGACGTGACCCTCAAAGTAATGCGAGGCAAAAGCTGAAACTTCTTCGACCAAGTGTGCATTGCATATAGAACCTTCAACCCTTGCCTTATTACGCACATTATTTTTTAACTTCTTAAGATACCTATATGTAAAGTTGAAACAAAAAATTAACCAATTTTCTTGCAATGAAATAATATTTGAAATGTCAACATATCTTAATGATGTATATATTTACCTCTCGAAAGGATACATCCAGCGATACTGCATGGGACCAGCTATGCTCGCTTCGTATGGCAAGTGAACCGGTAAATGCTCCATTGAGTCAAAAAAACTGGAGGAAATATTCGCTCAAGCTTGCATAAAATAATTGGAATTTTCTCCTCAAGCCTTGCCATGGATGCAGAAGTAATGACTGCGGCAGATAACTCCTTGAAGAACAAGCTGAGCTCCGTAATTGCCTTCCAGACATGTTGCGGAAGCAACTCACGAAAAGCTATAGGTAATAACCGTTGCATGAAAACATGGCAGTCGTGACTCTTCATGCCGAACAACTTGAGCTTATGCATGTCCACACACCTACCGATATTTGAGGCATAACCATCTGGAAATTTTAACCCTCTAAGCCAGTTACATAAAACTTCTCGTGAATTTCTGTCAAGAGTGTAACAGGCTTTAGGATAGGTCCGTCGGCACTCCTTCTCAAATCACCTCTTCTGCAGTACTGATTAAGTTCTTCTCTTGACTTTGCAGTATCTTTTGTTTTTCCCGGGATGTTTAGCACCGTGTTAAATATGTTATCAAAGAAATTTTTCTCGATATGCATAACATCCAAGTTGTGCCGGATGAGATTTGTGCTCCAATAAGGCAAATCCCAAAATATACTTCGCTTCTTCCAGTTATGTTCTTTACATATACGGCCATTTATTCTATCTGCATCCGGTTCCCATGCATACATCAACCCCAAATGCTCTATAGTATCAAATATATCCGTGCCGGACCTAACCGGTTCGGCGAATTTTGTGACTGCTTTGTTCTTCCGGAAGGCGATCAAGTTACGCCTGTAAGGATGATTTGGGGGCAAGAACTTCCTATGGTTATCAAACCATGACTGCTTACCACTCTTCTGCAATGTAAATGCATCCGAATCATACATGCAATGAGGGCATGCCAGACGTCCAGCAGTGCTCCAACCAGACAACATTGCATATGCCGGAAATCACTTATTGTCCACATCAAAGCAGCTCTCATGATGAAATTCTGTTTCATAGAAATGTCGTAGGCTACGACTCCTGTTTCCCACAACATTTTCAATTCGGCCACCAACGGTTGCAGAAAGACATCAATCTTTTCCTTTGGATTTGATGGTCCTGGAACCAAAACGGTTAAAAACATTGCAGTATCTTTCATGCACTTCCATGGAGGAAGGTTATATACAGTCAGTATCACAGGCCAACATGAATACTGTTGCCCCGCTTGACCAAATGGTTGGAAGCCATCGGTACAAAGACCTAATCTCACATTCCTTATATCTTCAGCGAAATCAGGATGATTTTCATTGAAATGCTTCCAAGCCTTTGAATCTGATGGATGCCGCATTTCATCCTCTTTAGATTCATGTTCGGCATGCCATCTCATATCAGCAGCTGTTGCCTCAGATCTGTATAATCTCTGCAGGCGTGGGGTAAGAGGAAAGTAATGCATCCTCTTGTAAGGCACACTTTTCCTCCTACTTGTACTGGCTCCTCCTTCGTGTTTTTGTACCTCGATTGCCCACAAATCTTACACCATCTCAGCTCTGAGTCTTCACCCCAAAATATCATACAATTGTTCAAGCAACAATCGATCTTATTAACTGGGAGCCCAAGCCCACGCAACAACTTCTTTGTTGCGTAAAAACTGTCTGCTGCAACATTATCATTTGGCAAAATTTCTTTGATTAACCCAGCTACAGAATTGAACGCCTTTTCTGATAATCGATGTTCTGCCTTATATTCAACATTCGAGCAGCTGTAGACAACTGGGAATGACCCTCACAACCAGGATACAATTCTTGATTTGCAGCACGCAACATATCGTAAAATTGCTGTGCATCTGGATTTGGTTCTTCCATAAATGTATTCTGATTGAATTCATTACCCGATGCATTCATCACCATTTGTTCATATGTGTTTAAATTCACAAATGGTTCATCTACGGGAATTGACTCTTGTTGGCCTATAACAGCTGCTGGAATATCCTCTGGTTCACCATGACAGTACCAAACATAGTAATCAGGAACAAACCCCTTCTTACACAAATGCACCTTAACAGTTTCAACATCTCTGTAGGCTTTATTCTGACACCTGTGGAAGTTGCATGGGCACCTAATCCTAGGCCCATCCATCCATTCAGGTTGGCTACATGCAAATGCGATAAATTCTTCCAATCCATTCAGAAAATCTGGATTAAGCAAGCCATCTTTTATCCTTGCATACATCCACGAGCGAGCCCCGCTCATTTTTGACCGACTTATACAAAGTCTGGTAAACCATTAAAGGAAACCACAAAATAAAACTATATTAGTATTACTAATATATAACTAAATTATTTCTTTTACACAACTAAGGTTAATAACAACCATTTAAATCATTTATAACTAAACCAATTTTCTTTTAGGCAACTAAGGTCCCTACCATGCAAGGGCGAGCCACGGCTACGATCCTTGGCGTGCTAGCAAGGACCGAGGCACAGGTTCATGGCTAATGGAGGGCTTGAGTTCGGGTCGGGCCGCAAGGCGGTTCGTTCAATCATGAGACTTCACAAGCATTCAAGTGTCCTAAATTAATTCTACCTTCACTCCATGTCTAAAAGGTAAGGCCCTATCCCATTCAAGAATATTTTTGTGATATGTTATTCTGCTATTAATTATCATCGATCGGTTACGTTGAAATTTCAGCAGCATTTCCCCATATGTTCTCCTAAATGTGTGGCATATAGCCACACTAGGAGAACGTATGAGCAAATACAAACCGCAATCTCAACCAACGATGATTAATAGCAGACTAACATATCGCAAAAATATTCTCAAACTGTCCACCAGGACAATTTGAGAATTTGCAAGACTAAGGCTTACAAATTCTCAAACGGGTCTAAAGGTTATAGTGCTGTGATTAATAATATGAAAATCCGAAGACAATCGAACTTATGCTTGTTATTCTTAAATTCTTGTCAATTTATAGTGTTCTATATATATAGTCAATTTCTTAAGATTATTATGTCGAATATAATGTTTGTGAAGACTAAAATATAAATCATTGAAACTACTAATTTGTTGCTGAAATTAAATAAAACTACAACAAGACTTTCATTAGCATTACATAATTTAATGCATCATTCAATTTGAAGCAGAATGTAAATAATCAAGACATAAAAATTGTAAATAACTACAAATGCACAAAAATTATTGCATAAATATTTTTTTTTTGCCTGGCCACCGTGGCCAGGCCAAAGATAAAAGGGTTTTTATTTTTTTTTTTTTGGCCAACACCCCCACCCCCTGTAAAAATTTTTTTTTTTTTTTTGTGGCCTGGCCACCGTGGCCAGGCCAGCCACGGTAGCGGCCGTGGCCGGAGAAAAGGGGGGGGGGGCCTGTTTTTTTTTTTTTTGTGGCCTGGCCACCGTGGCCAGGCCACTGCCGGCCACGGCAGCGGCCGTGGCCGGAGAAGAAAAAGGGGGGGGGGTTTCCCCACCCCCCTGAAAAAATTTTTTTTTTACAGTGGCCTGGCCACCGTGGCCAGGCCACTGCCGGCCACGGCAGCGGCCGTGGCCGAGAAGACGGCCACGGCAGCGGCCGTGGCCGGCCGCGGCCACGGCCGTGGCCGGAGAAGAAAAAGGGGGGGGGGTTTCCCCCCCTGTTAAAAAATTTTTTTTTTTTGACAGTGGCCTGGCCACCGTGGCCAGGCCACTGCCGGCCACGGCAGCGGCCGTGGCCGGAGAAGACAAAATGGGGGGGGGGGTTTCCCCCCCCCCCTGTTAAAATTTTTTTTTTTTGACAGTGGCCTGGCCACCGTGGCCAGGCCACTGCCGGCCACGGCACGGCCGCGGCCACGGCCGTGGCCGGAGAAGACAAAATGGGGGGGGGGGTTTCCCCCCCCCCCCCTGTTAAATTTTTTTTTTTGACAGTGGCCTGGCCACCGTGGCCAGGCCACTGCCGGCCACGGCAGCGGCCGTGGCCGGTCCGGCCGCGGCCACGGCCGTGGCCGAAAAATGGGGGGGGTTTCCCCCCCCCCCTGTTAAAAAAAAAATTTTTTTTTTACAGTGGCCTGGCCACCGTGGCCAGGCCACTGCCGGCCACGGCAGCGGCCGTGGCCGGAGAAGACGGCCACGGTCTTGGCCGTGGCCGGAGGAAAATTTTTACAAAAAAAAAATTTGGAAGAGGGTGGGGGGGCTTACCTCGGTCGAGAGGAGACGCCGGAGTTGGAGGAGACCGCCGGGGAGCCGGAGCATCGGAGGGGGGAGCCGGAGCACGGTGGGAGCCGGAGAGGTTTTGGGGAGGGCGGCGGCTAGGTCAAGACGGGGAAAGAAGAAGAGAAGGCCGGCCGACTTTATATAAGTGATTAGCGACGCAAATTTGCGTCGCTAATCGTCGCAATTTTTTTAAATTTATTATGTATTAGCGACGCAACAATGCGTCGCTAATCCATCATTAATTTTGTTATTATATTTTTATGAAAATAGCGACGCAAATAATTGCGTCGCTAATGCGTCGCTAACTTGGCGCCAATGTCCGCGGAAAATTATTTTTATTTTCTAGAATTGCGTCGCTAAGGCATCGCAATATTTTTTTAATATTTTTAAATGATTAAAATAATAATTTATGATAATAATTGCGATGCATACAGTGCGTCGCAAAAATTTTTAACTATTTCATTACATATATTTATAAAAAACATTGCGACGCAACGAATGCGTCGCAATATTATTTTTTTATTTATTTACTGATAAAAAATATATTTACTAAAAATATTGCGATGCATTATTGCGTCGCAATATTTTTTATTTTTTCTTCAAAATGCGTCGCTACGGCGTCGCAATAATTTTTAATATTTATAAATGATAATATTTATAATTTATGATAATAATTGCGACGCACAAATTGCGTCGCAATATTTTTTTTATACTTTTTCATTACATATATTTATAGAAAAAACATTGCGACGCAACTAATGCGTCGCAATATTATATTTCTTTTATTTATTAATACTGATAAAAATTATATTTACTAAAATAATTGCGACGCATACATTGCGTCGCAATATTATTTATTTTTTCTTCGAAAATGCATCGCTACGGCGTCGCAATAATTTTTTAATATTTATAAATGATAATATTTATAATTTATGATAATAATTGCGACGCACAAATTGCGTCGCAATATTTTTTTTATACTTTTTTATTACATATATTTAAAAAAAACATTGCGACGCAACTAATGCATCGCAATATTATATTTCTTTTATTTATTATTACTGATAAAAATTATATTTACTAAAAATAATTGCGACGCATACATTGCGTCGCAATATTTGTTTATTTTTTTCTTCAAAAATGTCGCTACGGCATCGCAATAATTTTTAATATTTATAAATGATAATATTTATAATTTATGATAATAATTGCGATGCAAAAG